>WUQG02009739.1:0-11929 GCA_011317285.2 Androctonus mauritanicus
CATTCATTTTGTAAAACGCTTTCAGACTTTTAATAGTCCCTCTTCAGTACATACAAACATTACAACTTAAGAACACTACAGAATTTTGTAAAGTGTTCTTAAGTTGTAATGTTTGTATGTACTGAAGAGGGATTATTAAAACTCCGAAAGCACTTTACAAAATGAATGTTTAACATATATTACTTGCTTGTAGTGCTATTTTCGTTGAAAGTGATAAGAATAGCAAGTAGGAATAGAATACTATTTAATTTTTAGTTATCCTGTAATAAAAATGTAATTATTCAGGATTAATAATTTTTCAAGTTCTGATTTGATATCTTATACACATAATTTAAAAAACTGTTAAAATAAAAATTAATATTATCTTTCAGTTATACTGTTAAACATTATAATCTACATTTTTTCATGTGAAAGTATAAAAAAAGCAACTGATGATAAATAATTTATTTTCATTCTTTAGATAGTTTTCAAAATTTTATTATACAAGTACTCCTCACTTAATGACTTACCTATTTAACAACTGCTTGAACTTATGTCTGAGCTTATGACTTTTATTTTTAGCAGAAAATTTAGTTTTCACCCATATTTTCACTTATAACTTCTATTGCATGTAAATTCCTGCATTCGTAGTTCCAAAAATCTAATGAAGAAAAATACTTTATGCATAATTAAAATATAAATGTCTTTACAGCCATGAGAAATTAAATAAGTAACTTGTTCTAAATATTTACGAACAAGTTGCTTTCTTATTGACCAAATCATGGGAATGGAACTTGGTTGTTAAATGAGGACTACCTGTACTGTATTTATTTAAATTTATTAAAATCTTTATATTTTTTTCTTTTCATGAAATTTCATTTAAAACAATAAAAGGTATTCATTTGGTAAGTATTGATTTAAAAGATTATAATTGTTTATAAATACATTATTTAATAAAGCAGCTTGAATATTTTAGGTTGGGAATCACAACTTCTTGAAACAGGTTTTTTAGCCATATTTTTATGCCCATTATGGACATGGAAACAATTCCCTCGAAATACCCCACCATCTCAGATTGTTATATGGGGCTATAGATGGCTTCTTTTCCGCATCATGATTGGAGCTGTAATATTTATTTATGAGTATTATAATTTTATGTATTGTTTATACTAGAATTTTTTTTAATTAAAAACAATTTTAAGTTTTAAGTTGAAAATGCTATTAAAGTGAACAGTTTAAATTGAAATTTTACCGGTAATTTAAAACTTTCTAATATACATCATTTATCATTTTATTAATATAAGACATTCTTAGATAAATAGCTAAGCCAAATTTTAAGCTTTATTTAATATGGTTTATTTTAATTACAATATATATATGTGTGTATATAAATTATTATGTATAAGCTGAGGAATTTTTTCTGAAAAAAATTTTGAAGAAGAGGGTTGGTTTGTATATAAGATAATCAAAAATTGGAAATTTTTCGCAAGATCATAAGATTCCTCAGCTCAGCTGTGCCTTTACACTAGCCATGCATTTTACCATATTTATTTCTAACAAAAAAATAAAAAATTTAAATTGATTGATTGGATTTATTTCATATAACAAAACAGAAATAATTCTTATACTACATTTCATAAATTTATAGTTAATTATTGAAAAAGCAGTAATTGGTGATTACTTTTTACTCTATTTTACAGAAGACATCAAACTTTCAAAAATTTCATAATTTCCTGAAGGTCTATGATCAGTCTCTATACCCATGCAAAATTTCATGTTCCTACATGTCTGGAAGTATCTAAATAATTCATGAGGAATACACACACACACACACATATATATATATAGTTTATTACTTTACCATTTGTAGTATAGATATGCAAATATATTTATGCTGAACATTTAATATATAATAGAATATTTCCTTTAGATTGATATAATTTCATTAGTCCATTTTAGTTCATTTAATTTAATGCTCATTAAATTTTATAGGGTTTAATAAAACTTCGAGGAGATATTTGTTGGAAAAACCTTACTTGTATGAATTACCATTATGAAGTATGAATTTAATAGATTTAAAACAATAATTAAATATTTTCTTAGAATAAATTACTAATAAATTTTCATTTCAATTAGACTCAACCAGTTCCAAATCCAATGAGTTATTATTTGCATCAAGCACCTGAAATGTTTCATAAATTTGAAACTTTAGTTAATCATTTTATTGAATTAATTGTACCATGGTTTGCATTTTTATCAAGAAAGTTTAAAATAACGTGTGGGATATTACAGATTTTGTTTCAGGTAGTTATTTGTTGTGTAAAAATATTAATTCTTCAAAAATAAGAAAAATGAATACCTTTATAGATAATGACATTTTTGTTTTTAATAATAAATTTTAAATATTTATTTTAGATTGCATTAATAATTAGTGGAAATCTCAGTTTTTTGAATTGGTTAACAATATTGCCAAGTATTGCTTTTTTTGATGATAGATTTTTAAGTAATTTTTTCCCTAATACTGTTGGATCAATGGTATGGAAAGTTCATCAATTACAAAAAGATGAAAATGAGAATAAAATAAAAATTAGTAAGTCCTTAAAATTTTTTATGACATTTTTAATTGCCAAAATTACAGATAGTCTTATTAAAATTTTATTAGTTGGTGTTAGGAAAATTGTAAACTTGTCATTGGGAATTGTTCTTTCATATCTCAGTATTCCAGTTGTTATTAACCTTTTATCGCCACAACAACAAATGAACACTTCATTTGAACCTTTCCGAATTGTCAATACTTACGGTGCATTTGGCAGGTAATTTTAAGTTTATTAATAACAATAAATTTTAAAAAATTAAGTATTTATTTATAAATTATTTTATATTTAAAATTTTGAAGCATTACAAAAATGAGAACAGAAGTAATATTTGAAGGTACACATAGTCAAGACCCTTCAGATCCAACTGCTCACTGGGAAGAATATGAGTTTAAATGCAAACCAGGAAATATATCTAAAACTCCTTGCCTGATTTCACCATATCATTATAGACTTGATTGGCTTATGTGGTTTGCTGCATTTCAGGTATATTGTTATTTAATTTATATATATTTATAAATACATATAATAGTATGTTGATTATCCGATCTTCAGTTATCCAAATTAGTCAATTAGCCAAACTATTGCCATCCAAAAAAATTACAGTAGCTTCTTTTACTGCACTGGTTGTTGTATTGAAGTATTATTTCTGTACCTTAATGCATTTATTTCCAATTATTTATTTGAAGATATATTCAATATAACATAGAAATAGTCTTAATTTGCCATTATATAAGTTATAAATCAGATGTTTGTACAGTTTTATTATTTACAGATCATTTTCTAATTAATTATTTTTTATAATACTCTACATTTTAAAATGCAGTAATAAAACCTTGTTTACGATAAAATACTTATGGGCAAAATTACATCTTTTTTCTTTAAAATTTATGCTTAATTGTCCAAACTATTTAATTAACTGAACAATCTTGATCCCAATTATTTTGGTTAATCAATGCTCTACTGTATATTTTTATATTTAGTATAAATATATATAGTATTATTTTTAAAATATTTCTCTTTGTAAAAACGTAAAATGTTTTAAAACTCATATATAATAGCATTTAAGCAGAAAAAAATTTTCTTGCTTAAATGCTGTTATATATGAGTTATTTATCAAAAAAAAAAAAAAGCAGAGATATGAATACAGTCAATTAAAATGTCTTTATTCTGAAAATTTCAGAATTATCAGTATAATCCTTGGCTTGTACATCTTGCTGTTAAATTACTTGAAAATAATAAAGATACAGTGGAATTGTTAAGTTATAATCCTTTTAATGGAAGAAAACCTCCAAAGTAATTAAAAATTATATTATTATAAAAACGTGATTTATAAATCTTACCTAATATTTTTAAAAATTCTAATTATATTTTAGGTTTATACGTGCAGAACATTATCGTTATGCCTTCACAAAAATTGGCAGCAAAGAAGCTAATAATGGTCATTGGTGGAAAAGGAAACATATTGGGAATTATTTACCTCCAGTTTCTCTTAATGTTTTAAATCCAATTATAAGGAAATTTGGTTGGAAATCAAGATAAAATTTGAATAATTAATTAAATTGTATATTTTAAAAAAGCATTTATATTTAACATTGAAAAAATTTTTTGTTATAAAGATATAAATCAAATCCTTATTTAATTTAATATCCTTATCCTATCTTTAAATATTCACTATATTTAGTTTAGGTTATTAAAGATTTATATCTCTGTATGAAATATTTATTTTAATTATTAGAGAAGAGTTTAATTTTATTTATTATATATGTATAATGAATAATTAATTCTCTAATTATATTGATCTAAATAAATAGATCAATAAATAAATCATTCTCATTGAAAAGCCCATTATAAAGTCAATTGTGATAATTTGGTGCTTAAAAAAATTGAAATGAATTATCCTCAAACTTGTGATATTTCCTTTTTTTTTTTTTTTTTTTTAATATTGGATTCTTTTCTTAGGAAAATAAGTGAAAAATTTATTTAAATTATATTATTTTGATTAATAGAACAATATATTAAAAGAAACTATAAATTTTTAAAATATTAATTGTTTATATTAAAGGAAATATTATATCAGATTTAAAAATAAATTAAATAAAAAGTTTTATTAATTAAATTTATTATTTAGTATTTAATAGTAATGTGCTAAATTATGTTAAAAGTTTAAATAATTTCTGAACAGAATATGCAAAAAATATTACCTGATATAAATTTTATAGTATATCACTCACTAAAACTGCTTGAACAAAGACAAATACTATATTATCTTTTAAGTCTTTTAGATGAAATATAGTAAATAAATATATAAATTTTCTAAATAAAATCTATATTTTAACGTTTAAGCCATTTAGATGTCAAATACTTTATTATCAGAAATGTTTTCAATGCACTTTGAATCTTCAGTTTCTAATATATACTAATGACATTACACAAGAACTAATCTATAAAATAAACAAATTTAATGGAACACTTCTGTTTAGTAAACTATAAGTGTAAAAAAGAAGATAGTGCTAAGAAGAGCATTTCTGAATGTAGTTCTGCTCTTCTTTAAATTTGTTTGTTTATTTTATAGATTAGTTCTCTGTTCTTGTATATGGGGTTAATATGTATTGGAAATCAATGAAGATGTCAAAATATATTAAAAACATTTCTGATAACAAAATATTTGATAGTTAAAGAGCTTTAAGATTAAAATATAGATTTTATTTGAAAAAATTTATTTATTTACTATATCTCATCTTAAATGATATAAAAAGGAGATTCATATTTATAAAGAAATTAAACCATTTTATTCTTGAAACTAATTTTATATTAATTAGAACTTTCAATTAACAACAGCAAATGTTATAATTATAGCAAACAAGCTTGCTATAATTATAACATTCAATTTTCTTTAATTAAAATAAATTATTGATCACAATTTTAAATTTTATAAATTATTGAACTTAACTTTCACAAATTACTGCATTTATCCTAAATTATTGAAAATAATGTAAGATTTAAACATTTTATGCAGTTGGTTACTAAAAATTCTTTATTCAGAGTACTTTCGATTATTAACCATCCTCAGTGAAAAATACAAGAATTCAAAATGTATGCATATGCTAGAAATTTTTAAAATTTTACATGAAGTGAAATAAATAAATGTAGAAAATTAAGGAAACTAAAAATATTTTTAGGATTGAAATAAGAAAATATAAAATAAATCAGAGTAAAGTGATAATTTATATGTTTGTTAGCATGAAGTTGAGCTAAGCATATTTAAATAAGAAATCAGACATAAAAATTGATTTGACGTGAAAGCTCTTTATTGGAGGCATAGATCCATGCCTGTGGGGATTCTCCTGGGAGCTTATTGTTAATTACAGGCTCAGAACTCATTCTCAAAATTATTTCTAAAGTCTCTGCTATAGGTAACTTGTTATTGGAACAGACTAATTTACTATTTTTGCTTGGTTCCAGTTATGTTATTTTATAAGAAGTTCTGGCTAAGGCAGTTGCAAAATTAGCTTTGGTTATATACCTCTTATGTTCTATTGGCCAAAACCCTCTTAATTGCTCCTATATAAACTTCTCGACAGTTTGTTGTTCAGTTGTCACATGGAATTTTGTATATGCCTTCTTTCATCATTTTTGTCATCATTTCTGTCCTTTTCTTATCATACCAGTTGATATATTGTTTGATATCTGGTATAACTTGTTGCCCACTTTTTCTTTCTAATAAAGTTTATTACTACTATAAAATTAACAAAACTGTATGGTAAGACAGTAAAACTGTATGGTAACTGAAAGTATTCTGACTAAAGAATTTTTAGCAATCAGTTGCATAAAGTGCTTAAATCATACATTATTTTCAATAATTTAGGATAAATGCACTAATTTGTGAAAGTTAAGTTCAATAATTTATAAAATTTAAAATTGTGATCAATAATTTATTTTAATTAAAAAAAATTGAATGATATAATTATAGCAAGCTTGTTTTTGTAGTTTGTCCTCACATAAGGGGTCCTTACTTCTAAAAATTAAATTGCTTATGAATCTTCTCAGATCCAATAGAGTATGCAATATTATTGACTTATAATGTTTAAAAATTTAAATTTTTGTAAATTGTTGAACCAACCTCTTAGTGCTCTAAAGGGTGGAAAGACATTTAAATTCACAAAAAAAAATTATTGAACCTATAAAAAATTTGGCTAGACTGGATAACAAACCAATTTGCTTTGCAAAAAATGATCATTTCAAGAATAAACTGATTTTACTTACCTAACCTGGTTTCAAATTCAATTTATGTTAAGTGTATAATAAATTTTTATGATTAAAATTTTATTTGAATCATTTTACAGAATATCTAGATTTTTGATTTACACTGTATATTGCTTGTTTTTCAATACAGGTAATAAAAAAGACATTAATAATTAATAATTGATTCCTAGTGATATAGGAAAAAACCACTTGCTTTTAGACAATAACAAAGTTCATAACAGCACTGTAAGCAAGTACCAGTGTAAAATTTCTTTGGTACTTGCTTACAGTGCTGTTATGAACTTTGTAATTGATTCCTGCAATAAATTTTTAAATTCCGTTGAACAGTTATATTAATATTTCAATAAAAACATAGATAATATATAAATAGAAACAATTTTTAAATTAAAACATTAATAATAAGTAATGAAAAAAATTATCAAAAAGGAGAAGAATGATTATTATACATCATTTCAAATTAATTGAAATTTATATATCATTCATTAAAATATACCATTAAATGTAAGATCAATAGAAGTGATAATTTACAGTTGCATTACATAGATAAAAATACAATAAATTTAATATATTACTTAGAATCTAATTCATGTTTTAATTAATTTTACAAAATTGCATTAAAAAACATTTTTTCACCTATAAATACGATTTTAAAATATTGCTTTCGGTTAAATAATTTAGCATTTAATAGGAAAATATCATTTAATATATATTATATTAGTCACTAAGACTATTCAATTAAACATAAATATTAATTACTAAGCTCATTAGCAATCAAAAACTTTATTGTAAGAAATGTTTTCAATGTATTTGGTGCCTTCCTCAACTTCAAACACAAACTAATCCCTGTTTCATAAGACCAGAGAACCATCTTGTCTTCTGTGGTTTAGTAATTAATATTATTTAATATAACTAGAAATATTTTTAGCTTAACATTCAGGTATCATTTAATGGTGTAATTTATTTAATTAAATAAAAAAATTTTAGTCAGTTAAAAGTTTTTAAAATTATACTTTCATTTTGCATTGTGATATAGACAAACTGATGAGGTATTTTCATACGTTTTGGGAAGTACAAAATGCATATTCACCCATACTATTGTACATTATGAATTAAAGTATTTAATCTACAAACTTGTATTCTGACTCCAATTCATCATACGAGGTTCATAAAGATGGAAAATTCTCGCTTCTAGACGTTTCACAAGTTACTAACTAGAACGGTCTCCCATTGTTCCCATTATCTTACTAGTTATAATACATTTAAACATAATCATATATTCATCTTTTTTGATGCTATTATTTACTATTAATGCTTTGACTTAAAAATTATGTTTCTGTTTATATACCTATGTTTGCACTAGAATATTATTAATTTTATAATTATTTATAGCCAATTAAAATATATTTTAAGAAAGTTTTTTTTGTTATTAAATGTGTATTCTGTAATTTATATTAAAAAACTTTGACATTCTACAAAATAGATTCAATTGTTACAAAAATTGTTTGGATAATATAAAATTGCATTAAAAAGTGAAAAAAAAAAATCATTAGTTTTTAAAAAATATAATTATTTTTATAAAATTACTGACCTAAATTTTCAAAATGACCCTACAATAAATCAAGCATGCATATACAGGTGCTCTTTGACTTGCTTAAATTCAACTGTACATGAAAAAAATTCTGACATCCAAAGCATTTTTTTAAGTCATCATTATAATTTTATATATAGTGCAATATCATAATTTTATATAATAGTATTTAATAATGGTTATCGCACTTCTGTAACCAAAGTTAACCTCACCTTAGGTTTTATGTGGATAATACTCTTAACGTTTATGTTTTTATTGATGATAACACCAATGTCTTTATTAGTGCTGCACTATCATTAATAAATTTATTGTATATAATATTATTATTAGTAATAATAATATAATGTAATATATTACAATAGTTGTTATGAAATTATAGTAAAAAGTGAAAAAAGCGATAGTTTTTAAAGTATAAGTTATTTATCTTGTCTTTTATGTAAGCTATATTTATTGTTTATAGCTTATCTGCAAAGTAGATTGTATTTTCAATTTAACTGTAATAATTATATAGTGATATATATAAATCCAACTTATATAAATTGGGGAGATTCTGAAATTACTATAGAATATTATAATTAAAATAATAATAATGAAATCACATAAGCATGATTTATAATTATTATTATCAATAAAATCCAGTTTTTTTATAATATAGTATTTATCAATACTGTATTATTATCCAGTGTTGATAAATTAAGCATAAGAATTTTTGGATATTTACTTATTAGTTAATAAATATCTCATAACATCATTCAAAACTACATTATAAAAATAGGAACTAATTGTAATAATAGAAAATTTTTGATATATGATATAGAATTTATTCATGATTTTAACAAAAAGTTAAATTCAAAGTTCAATTCGTTCATAAAATGTAAATTTTAAAACAAAAAGTCTTATTTGAATAAGCAAAACCATATTAAAAGAAATATTCAAAAATATTTCATTCCAAAATGACATTATAGGTCTCCCCGACTTACAGTCATTTGACTTATGATAATTCAATGTTATGATTGTTCTTATAATATTCCAAACTTGCCTATTTTCATAACATATTGGTTAGACGTATTTTTTGTTTTATTAAAAATATAAGTAAAACTATATTGTTTACTACCTTGGAGAATTCAGGTTCACTTCTGAATGATTTTACATATTGGAGCCAGGTTCTGTTCCAGATGATTTTATCACTTGGAGAATTCAGAATCAAATCTGAATTATTTTACCACCATGGAAGATACAATCTTCTATTGTCTATTAGTACTATTAAACTGCTACTATTAATGGTCATTTTTGATTTAAAATTTTTTCAACCTACGATGAAGTTATCAAAATGTAACCTCATTATAACCTCCTCTGTCCGATCATCCAGCCAGCTGGACATTTTTCATGATTTTTTTTTCAGATATTTTTACTTGGATGAATGAAGTCAGCCAATTTGTCCAGCCGGCTATATGTCCTTCTTTTTCGTGCATTTTTTTCTGAACACTATGCGGCACTGTGAGCCCTACAGTATCAACTAAAATATAGTTGCTCCCACTTCATCGACGTCTGGTGAATGTGCTCACTATGTTTATCATAGTGAACAGATTCACCAGACATCGATGACTATGTTTATCATAGTGGTAACCATGTAAATTTTTCAATGAAATTTTTTTTGGAGACT
Source organism: Androctonus mauritanicus (assembly GCA_011317285.2). Classification (NCBI taxonomy): domain Eukaryota; kingdom Metazoa; phylum Arthropoda; class Arachnida; order Scorpiones; family Buthidae; genus Androctonus; species Androctonus mauritanicus. The sequence continues at coordinate 10,091 of WUQG02009739.1, forward strand.
TTTGTATATATTTCTATATCTGAAATAAAATTTTTATTTTCGTTCAGTGATTTTAATTTTGGACTGAGGAGGATAAACAGGATTACCTGTATTTTATTTTGGAAATATACTGAAAAATATTAGAATGACATGAAGTAAATCAGAATTTTAGAATTTCTACATACATATAAATTAATTTAGTGTCATATTCTATAATATTAACTAATAAATAGATATATACATATTTATCAACAATTAGATACTATTCATAGAACTCTATATTAATAACAGAATCATATAGATCTTATATTTACAAAAGAAATCTTTTAAAACTTACGTATTAAGATGATTGTTTTTTACAACAGTTACTGATCCCAGAATTTGATGAAATCTTTTAGAATTATCTGTAGACTATATTTACTCCCCACTTTGTAAATTTGCCTTTACAAATTTTTACCCTAAAATTCTCATCATCATCAAAATATTTTTTAATTCATTACAATTTAATATAGAATGTAATAATGAAATTTTATATAATATTGTACTTTCAATAATAAACTGCTATTAGTAAGGTATTTTTTAGTAAAATAATAATAATGATAACATATAATACAGAAAATCCCTGATTTACATAAATGGATTGTTTTATGGAACTCTACATAAGTTGAAACATATATGTCAGAGCATATTCTATATAGTAGTAATGGGACACAAAAACATATTATTAAAAATAATTATATTAAAAAATAAACACAAGTCATGTGGTAAAGCAGTCACTTACCATTTTGAAGGATCCAGATTCAATTCCACAACTCCAGGTTTTCAGGAGAGATCTGAATCTGGGCTTGGCTTGTTAACTAAAAATAAATTAATAAGCACATAAACACACATGTACATATGATAAATAATTAAATTAAGAAAAAAGAAAAAGCTCATATCTCTGCATTATAGCTTTATCTGCTTCAATCTATATTTTTCTTGTAAGTCAGAGAGTCTCTATGTAAGTACAGATCTACATATGTTGGATCTATGTAAGTCTGGCAGTCTATATATTATGTATATGCATCATATTATGATGATTATTATATATCTTCTGCTTTATAAATAATATATATATAAAATCACACACACAATATATTTTTATAATTGTGACGTAAGGCACAAAACTAGCACTTTATGCAAAGAGAAATAATTTATTGCGGTAAAACGTTTTCGGGTCAAATGTTCTGTAACTGAATTAGAATGATAGAACGATTGTAAGCGACGGTACTGATGAGGGACGAAATAATACGTCCAAAAACGTTTTACCACAATAAATTATTTCTCTTTGCATAAAGTGCTAGTTTTGTGCCTTATGTCGTATTATCCAATGAAGCAAAGTGTATTTATATAGTATTTTATAATTGCATAAATTTGATTTATATAATGCTTCTAGGCATATAAGTCTTACATAGGTCAGGGAGTTCCTGTATATATTATTTTATATTTAATAAATATGTTTCACAATGTTTTTTTCATTTTTAAATTAACTAATATGTTTTGTTTTTAAGTGAATTCTTATGTACCATTAAAGTTATAGTTTTCTGAGAAGTGATGCATATTAATAATAATAATGAAATGTAAATGAAACAACTAAACAATCAGCACTTTGGCAGGAACAAAAATACACATACTAGATCACTCGAGTTTTTTATAAGAAGTCTTCTCATAAAAAACTCAAGTGATCTAGTATGTGTATTTTTGTTCCTGCCAAAGTGCTGATTGTTTAGTTGTTTCGGGGGGGGGGGGGGGGGGGGGGGGGGTGGGGGGGGGGGGGGTGAAATGTAAATTCTTATAGATGAAATATTATATATATGAGTG
>WUQG02009750.1:0-11928 GCA_011317285.2 Androctonus mauritanicus
TTTTGTTGCTTTTCCAAAGTTCTCTGTGCATCGCCAGTCATGACGTCAGTTCGCTTCGCCTATCGCTTTTCGCAGCTAGGTGGGAACTAACCATAACCATAAATTTTTTTTTTTTTTTGCAAAATTAGAATTCGTTATTCAAATAACATTATTATCATTTTATTAATATTATTTAATGCACGCAATATTTTAAGTAAGCCTGATATATTTTTTTGCATATTTATTTTTAAATTACTGAACAAACATGACAATACTTCCTGAAATAAAATTACTCACTACTCCTTCCTTGTAAGTTTTTTTTTTTTAAACGTTTTGTAAACGTTTGAGTTATATCTTTATATATATAATTTGCATTGCAAATTTATTTTATGAGCAACAGAATCATAAAACTAAACTTTTCTATAAAAGCAGGTTTATTTAGAAAAATGTTTTAGAAATAATAAGCGATTCAGAGATAGAAATACATTAAATTTCCTTTTTTTTTTTTAATGAATTTAAAGTTATATTACTTAACAAGAAGTAGTTATCATAAGTCCGACTCCATTTAGAGCAAAGAGTTTTTTGAAAATAAAATAATTAAAAAAAAAAAAACCGCCATTTTAGTGATAAACCACATGGCCACCGCCATCATGAATTTTTAATTCCCTTTTTTTTTTTTATTCTAATAATTTGTTGTTAGGAAAGTTTTCGCTATAAATATATATAATATTTTTTAATTAACCTATTAAAAAAATTGTTTTTAATCCTCTTCATGAATTTTTATTTGTTCCGAATTTCCGAAAAAATCACCATGCAACTTTTATTGTCATAAATCAATTGAAAAACATTTATAGCAGAAACAAACATATAAATCGCCATAAGAATATTATTATCTGATTTTTATATTATACAATCCTCAACTACAGCATTTAAAATATTGTATCTCGTTTCCTCGTAATTAGTCTCGAGAAATGTTTATTGGAAGCGAAAGAATAAATAAATTTTGAAATAATGTTCCGATTAATTTAATGTCATAATTTTATTACATATTTTTTTTAAATTATTTATTGATAAAGTATTAATTATTTCTCAAGGTCTTTCGTTAGAGGCAAAAAAAAATTCCTCCCCCCCAGGTACCGGTTATGTCCGTGACGTCACGAATCGTCATGATTGTTGGTGCAATTTGCATTTAGGTACGGTATATTGATAGCAACGGATGATGGAATGTACAAACAGTAATGCACAACCGTCAACATTTTTTTGAGGTATGATATCATTTTCGCGTATTTTACGTTGTTTTGTAATGTATGCAGTTATCGAATATCATGCTGTCTTTATAAAGTTGTTATTAATTTTAAATGACATCTATAATTATAATCGAATTTATTTTTGTCGCGAAATACATGTATTTTGTATTGATTTATCATCAAAGAATTATGACATTTTACTTTTGATTTCATATTTTGTGTGTTATTTTCCTTGTTTATCAAAATTAAATGTAGTGATTTAATTTTTCAAATATGTGTTTTGGTTTTATTTTATGGTTTTTGAAACAGTTTGATGACAGATAAAATAAATATTGAATGTGTAACATATATATATTTCATTTTTATCAAATTTTCTTTGAGAAAATTGTTTTGCATTGGTTTGGCATTACTATAAAGTAAGTGAAATTATTGTGTTTTGATAAGAATATTCCAAATTGACAACTAAGTCCCCAAATTAAATAAAACAGGACCTTAAAATAAAATTAAAAATACAGGAGTGCTTTTGGGCTGGACTGCCTCTCTTCAGCTGCACAGAGAAAGGTTTCTGTACAGCTGGAGAGGGGCAGTCCAGCCCGAAAACATTCCTGAATTTTTAATTTTAAGGTCTTGTAAACTAGTTTAGATGTGTTTTGTGATAATATTGCTTAGAAGTTTCAAAATTAGAAAAAAATAAAACATCTCTACACCCTATGTAGTAAACAGTGACTTGATAAGTGAATTTGCAAATTTGTTTGTGTCAGTGATGATTTAATTATAAGATACATACAAAATGGCATTTTCTATTTAAAGCATTTTATAAATTGTATATGAAAGCTTATTACAAATAAGATTTGTTTGCTTGAAGAATGATCTTTTATCTAAATAAAAGTAAATTATAACCCAATTAAGTAAGATAAACTGTTTATTCAAAAACATTTTCAGTTATCCATGTAGCCTGCTTCAGTTGAAATATAGACCAAAAAATCGTGACAAACAGTTCTTACAGCATTAACATAATTTCATAAGAAATCTGTGTACTGTGTATGTTGGGTTTTCTCAAAAATGTGTGTGGAATGGTAGTCTTTCTCCTACAGTTTTGTTATTTTAAAGAACTAATCATACTGATTACAAGAGTAATATGAATAACTTCATTCTATTTACATCAGTTGATTTTATTTTAAAAATAGATCAACTATTTTTCTATTTCTTTTCTATTTACATCAGTTGATTTTATTTTTCTAGCCAAATTCTTTGTAAATTGGACACCAATTTACAAAGAATTTGGCTATAAAAAAAGTCTGAAGGGACACTTGGTCTGTATTTTAACCAAAGCAGACTACATGGATAGCTTAAAAAATTTTTTGAATAAAGTTTATTTTACTTAATTGATTCATAGTTTACTTTTATTTATCTTCATAGTAAGTTTTCATTATGATCTTGTCTTGTGACAAAAACTGAATAACATTATTTTACTATGTAAATTTTGAAAAATCTCCAATTGGCACTGACTATGAAATTAGTAGAATTTATGCTTTTGTTATTGCTCTAGTTTGATTTATGATTTATCTTACATTATTGAAAAAGATCTCTTTTTAATAGAAAACCAATTCATATAGTAGAAATTTTATAGTAAGAATAATTTCTTTTTAAAATACAAAATTCTTATGAAAACATTGTAATTTTAGTCAAATGAAAGTGGAATTATGTTTAATATTTTAAATTTATAGTTCTTAGTTTTTAAAAATTTAAATAAAAAAAAAAAGAATAAGTTAAAATATTTATTTCATTTTCTCTTTATTAATTGAATTACTATTAATATTGAGCAATATTTTAATGCATTATTTAATGATTTATTAAATTAAAAGCAAAAATTATATATTGTTTTTTTGGTGCTTTAAATAAAAAATTCAGTTCATAAGATTTCTCTAAAATTTTCAATTAATTTTTTTTATAAAAGAAAAATAAACAAAACTTAAAATATTTTTCTTGCTAATTACTAAAACTTTGTTTTTTATAGTACATTATAATAAAATAAGAAAAAACTGTTTGCAGAATTTTCTGTAAACTAGAAATTGATAAATTCCATTGACTCTTAAAGCAAATAAATTTTAACTGCAAAGAATATGATAAGCTTGTTATCTGGAATGTGTGATGTCTAGATAGGGCTATTTGAATTGCTAAATTGTTTTCTAATATTAAAAAATATTAAAATTGTTGAATTATGGAATATTAAATGAGGAGCTAATGCAAATATTTTTTAATTTTGTTTTTTACAATAAATAATTTCAGAACATTTTAAGGAATACATTTTATTTTCTCTCTTTATATTTTCATTAGATATAATTTTTATTTAATTAGAATTATTTTTAATTTTGTTTTATTTAATTAGAAAATATAAATTAAAAACTGCACGATTTTATAGAATTGTGATTTTAAAAAATACTATACAATATACATAAAATGATGTGTTTTTCAAAAAAATTTATTAATTTAAGTTTTCAAAAAAGATTTGTGCACAAAAGTCAAAATAATGTTATTGCAAAGAGTTTCTCAAATAATTATTTTTATAATTTAATGAATGAATGAATATGCCAGTTGTCCTGCACACATCATGATGATGATCAACTTTGTTCCACTCATTTTGTGATTATCTGTTCTGATAGAAGATATAAATTGTTTGGTATTTTTGACTTGTGAAAAGTTTAGATTTATCATCCATTCATCTTTCCCCCAGAAAGAGGAGTTAGATATGGAGATTTTAGTGATTCAAAAAGTCTCCACTTTATGTAAAAGTAACCTCCTTTTGATCAATCTATCTTTTATCTATCCTTTGATCAATCTATCACAAACATGAAGTTACCCAAAGTAACTTTATATTTGTCCCTCCACCCTATTAGTATAGGGTGGAATTGAGTTACACCATAATGAAAAATATTAGGTTTATAAATTGCTGAGGTATTAATCATGACTGTATCAAGGAAGACAATTTTCAATAATTTTTTTCTTCCTAAAGAAGAAAAGGCAATATACTATTTCATATGTATCTCTTACATAAGTGAAAATATTTCTACATACAAAAAGGGAGTTAAGATAGCTATTCTCAAATGTGATCACCCTGACCTAAAGATTTTAATATGAACACAAGAAAAATTTTTTTACAGAAATATAGTTCAAGGAAATGATAAGAAGACAAACTAGTAAAAGATATACAACCACCAAAATCAAGAAAGAAGAAACAAAGGAATATTAACATAATCTAAACTTACTTAAAAGAAACTAAACTAATAAGATTCTAAAATCTCAATCAAAAAATGACTGTGATATAATTATGTGCAAATTCTATTTTGTTGTATTTATACAACTATTCTTTTTAGAAAAAATTAAAAAGATTGTCAATAAAATGTAAATGATCACACTTTTAAAATTACTAATCCAAATCAGTAAATGTTATTTAGTTGATTAATAAATATTATTTCAATGAAAATTGAATGATTGAATAAAAAATTTATTTCTATATACTGTGTACTACAATAAATTTTTCACATTTAAGTTAGATCAGTCATATTTCTAAATCTAACAAGGGCCTCGTCATTTTAGATTCCACTAGCGAATAGTAAATATTTATGATTTATCTAGAAGGTTGAAGAAGTCGATCTTCTATATAAAATCACGAATGCCAAATTTTTTCAATGATCTGGGACTGGATCTTTACTGGAAAATCTAGAGATGTGGTATCCAGAATAGATATATTTCTTCAGTTGGCATGCAAATGCTTCATCACACTTTTGTCCAGTTGCTTATCACAGTAAGGGAAAAGTGATGCAGCTATCAGCATTTTCTCATAAATGCATTTTTAGATACACACTTTTTCTTGAGAACCCTTGATCTGAGATATAATAATAAAAAATCTGGACATTTAAAAATTTTTCATGTATTGCATTGAGATAAAATTGATATATAAATATCATTCCTGACTTCCAAATATCTGTAGTCATTATAGATGTATTTATTCACTACACCAGGGCTATCCATCCCATTCATTATTGTTGTAATGAATGTGGCCCAACATAAAATCATAAACTTCCTTAAAAAATTGAGGTTTTTATGTATTTAAAGAAGTTAATGAAGTTTTTATTTAAATACCTATCTAATTTCTTATTTTCATTTTCTAAAATATTCCTTATTTCAGTGATTAAACTTGACCTGCTCAATGATTTTTAAAAAATTTCTTAATGAAAAGAAGTTAGATTATTATGCTATGACATTTTTGCTTATTTGTCATGGTGGATATCATATACAGTGGTACCTCGACTTACGAGTGTCTCAGCTTGAGTTTTTTGAGATACGAGTCGTCTCTCTTGCATCAAGTTGCGAGCTAAAATATGGGTTACAAGCAGTGGCTAGCGGCAAAGTAAGTGCCGCCCGGAGCATAATATCAGTCCTGGTCGGCACTTACTTTGCCCCTATGATAGATCTTTGTTAACCCTTTAGTACTAATCATTTAAAGTAAAATAAAAATTAATGCAGAAAAAATTAACGGGAAAATACAGTATACATATTAATATTGTACACCTCTCGGATAGATCAGAATTTTTTTAGCACTATCATATTTCTAGAAAATAAAATATGGATAAAAAAATGATTAGGCCTAGCGGCACTAAATCATATACAAACTCTAGAGGATTCTAGAATCCTAGGGGTTAAAAGTGCGTGAGAGACCTTCGTTAAGTACTGTAATAAAATTAATTTACAGAATTGATAAAATTTCACAATACTGTATTAAAGAGATAAACCAGTTCAGCTGTTATATTTCTCTCTAATATCTTCAAGTCATCTGATCTCAATGGTAAATGCTGTACATTATACGTAATAAAACCAGTTTATTGTGCTACATTCTATTGTATTGTGTTTTTATACAGTATTTGTTATAAACACATTATTTCTTATTTAAAAACATATAACAAAAAATGCAGTATTTTTTGGGGTCCAGAACTGATTAATGGTATTTCAATTCATTTCAATGGGGAAAATTGATTTGACATACGAGTGATTCGAATTATGAGCTCTGTCACAGAACGAATAAAGCTCATAAGTCGAGGTACCACTGTGTTGTATATTATTTACAAAGTTTTGTTTAACAACTATTGTTAAAAATTAATATAATTTGTGTGTGCTCAAGACAATTTTTTTCAAATGTGGCCCAAGGAAGCCAAAAGATTGGATACCCCTGGACTACAGTAATGTTGTTTAGTGCAATGATTATTAATTCTGATGAAGCCATTCCAAAGTCTATCATGGTCTATCTTCCAATCAATTTCTTCATGGACTATTTTCAGTTTGTGAAGGAATCGACTGGAAGATGAAAAATGGGAATCAATGGACCAGACAGTTTTGTAAAAATGTAAGGAATGATATTTTGGATATAACTTCAAATCTTAAACTAAAAATATAACATGTTAATAGAAGATTTTAATAATATAATTATCATTATACAGATAACTTTTTAATGGCCTTTTGATCATAATTATGGTGCCTTTTTTTAATAGCATCATATCAAAAAGATGTATAAGTATAGGTGCTGTAGATTTTAAATTATTTATTATAATTTTTAATTTTAGCATTTATTTTAATGATCATTAACAATTATTTTTGATTATGATAGGAATGCATAAGTAAAGAAATGCTTTCCTATGAAAATTATTTCTAGATATCCAATTGATGGCAATAATTTTATTTTTAAGAAAATTTTAAGTTAAAGAAATCAAATTTTATTTTTATTATTTTAATATAATTGGAAAAAACATTTTTAGATATGGAGATGGCTAAAAACAACAGCTCAGGAAAGAAAAAATGTGATGAAATGGAAGACTTAAATAAAATTACTAAATATTGCAAAATTTTACTGGAGAAGTTATATTTGAAGTTTTCTTCAGAATTGAAAATAGAAAATTTATCAGGCAAGTATTTTGTAGTTATTACAAAATTATTTCTATGTCAGTTTGAATTAACATAATTTTAGGAATCTTTATGATAATTTTTTAAATAAAAATTATATTTAACTTTATGGTATATCTGTTGTGATTTCTTATATAAAAGAAATTGCACTAGATTAAATAAATAAATAAATAAAAAAATTGCTGCTATTGACATGAATTTTAAATGTGAATACAAGTAGTTCTCAGTTTTTTTTACTTTAAAAGTTCCCAGGTTTAAGAATTTTTCATGAATCAAGTATCAAACAAAACTAAAATACAAACATTAATTGCAATAAATGTGGAAACATTTCAAATACTTGCATAGCTATTTGTGCATAAACTCTGTTATCTGCTATGAAATGGGAAACATCAAAATGGCATACCAAGAAGCAGAAGTAACATGACCTCTTTTTATTGATTTTTTTGCCTTTACTTAATTTTATTATGGTCAAATTTCATTGCTGAGAATGGAGTTCTTGTTTTTTGAGGCCCATATGTTTTTAAGTATTTATTTCCTGTATATGTAATGTTACTTTGAATTCTTATTATTAGAGCTTGTTCCAGGAACAAATACAGTAACTCATAAGGAATTACCTATATTGTAATTAAAAATTATCCTGAGTTAATAATGTATGTTGAAAGAATAGTTGTTGTGAAATTATTTGAATTTTTTTTAATCAAAAGTATTGATTATAAAGAATAAATTTTAAAATAAGAATATTTAAATTAAGAAAATAATTTATTAAAATATTAGTAATTTTTCTGTACTCCTTTATATAAAGCAAGTTTTTAAAAAATTTGTGTTGTGTTAGGGAAGGAAAAACTTGTTTTTTGTTTATTATTCCATATTAATTAATTTTGTTATATGCTGCTATACTGAACACTATAGCAGCGGTTCTTAAACTTATATAGTCCGAGGACCCTCTCTTGAACATTTTTTTTGTGGATCCCATCCCAACCCTAGACATTGTACATCATTCTTGAGGCTTAACTTCTAGCTTAATAATCTCATAGGCATTACATTATAATAAATGTTGTTAAAAATGTATCGCTAGTTATTTTAATAAATGATCTTGCGCATTTATAGAGATGAACATTTTTATTAGAATATAAAATAAAAAACATAAAATGACTAAAAATATTTATAGTAATATAATAAAATACATAAAAATCACAGAACATAATAGGTTCATGTTTTATACAGTATATTGCCTTAAAAATATATTTTTTATTGCTCCGCGCTTCATGCTTTTTCATTGTCGTCTTTAACTATTTGCAACCATTTTTATAATTTCGCGGACCCCTGGAGGTCCGCGGACCACAGTTTAAGAACCAATGCACTATAGTATATTTATTGATTCTTGCATCCATTTTGTTTTCTGTATTTAATTTTTTTTTCTTTTTTCTATATAATGTCTTTGTTCTGCATATTGTAATAGGAATCTTATACATATTGTATTTGTCTATAGTTTTCTTATTTAATATTTCTAGGTGCTTGAAATATTGTACAGTTCCTCTTTTCTGTCATTTTTATGCATGGTCTTCACAAATTTTTCCTATAATTTTATTAAAGGATTTAAATGTTCAGAAATAGCTACCATTTTTTATCTGCTATACTATAACATCTGTGTTTATTATTATTATTATTATTATGTTGTTGTTTATAGTGTGAGCACAGAATAATTCCAGAGCAAAGTGCTATGTCGGACAAGAGTCAAGACACCGCTACTAGAGATGTTTTAGTTGTGTTTTAACTAATTGTCTGTGTCTGTGCTGAGAAACTTTCTTACTATGTTACGTGTTTTGAGTAGTGATGCCTTTTGTAGCGTTATGTATGTCTTGGGGTGTAGATCTGGTGTTTTGAGGCTTTTGTGCAGAGTGTGAGGAATTACTCCTGTTGCGGATAGAATGATGGGTATTGTGACTACCTTTTGCATTCCCTAAAGACGCTTAATTTCTTGTGAGAATTTGTGTATTTGCTAATTTTTGGGGTGAATGCATCCTGGATGTTGTGTGTGTTGGGTATTGAGATGTCTATAATGTAGATAACTTTGTTCTGTTTGTCTATGAGAGTGATTTATTATTATTATTATTATTATTATTATTATTATTATTTATTATTATTTAAAATTCTAATTTTCCTGGCTGTATTATCAAATCTTTGCTCAAAACTATATTGAATGTAGAAAGATGCTATATGCTTTCCGTATAAAGAAACTAATACTAATTTTGTATTTATCTTTATGAGTTTTTGCAAATAAGATAATACAGTTGTTTATAAATATTAAGATTATATTCATTGGCTTTTTTAAGGGTTTGTGCATCCAGAAAGTGTATTTTGGAGTTGTTTATCTTGTTGGTTACTATGGTTTTGTGGAGTATCATTTTAAATTAGTTTTGTCATTTATTAATCTATTCAAATTTATTTTTCTAATACGATTTAATTTATAAATAAATTACATATATGTATTTGTTTTAAAGTATTAATATAAATATCTAATATTAGTAGTAAAGATTTTGTTATTTTTAATATTTTTTTGTTTATACTAAGGGTACAAGATTTTTTTTGTATGTTGAAATGTTTTAATTTTAAACCAGAGTTTTAAAATCTAAGAAGCTAATTATTTGATTTTGGATTTTATAGCTATTTATAAATGAAATAAATTAATCATTGATATAATTTGATCAATTAAAAAATGAAAACTTTAAACTTTTTTCTGGTCTGAAAGTAATTTACAGATATAAAGAATACGCATTTTATATAATTTCTATATATTTTCAATTTTAGGTAAATTATCAAATGAAAAATACTAAATCTGAATGAATTAAAAAATTTTCTGATTTTATAATCTCAGTAGCATCTCAATTGATTTAACTTTTAGTGAGTTTAATCAGAAGACTATTTCTCACTATAACTCATTTTCCTAATAATGCAGCCTCAAATAAAAAATAATTTTATAAATGAAATACAATTGATTCCCGATTTACCAGGGACAGCTTAAGTGGTGTTCACCAAACAAAAGAAAAGATTTACATCTATCACAAGAATCATCAGCAGGCATGGCACGCTAGAGAGAAAGAGAGAACAGACATGGAATTTGACAATGATTTTTGAGTTTACGATGACTTTTTAGGTCTCCTCCACTCTTTCTCCTTACCCAAACTTTTTTTAACAACCTGACTGAAGTTGCAAATCCCCCTCACATAACAGAGCATTTCCTGTGTCCTGCCCTCCGTCTATAGTCTGTTCACTCTAATCTTTCCCATGGACAGTAGTGGCAATGTGGTATTCTCGTTACCGATTGCTAAAAAATACATCCTTCTGCAATACTCATTTCACTTCTAAATTGAGTTGGATAAATCGTTTTCGTGTTATGCAAACACTCTCTTTGATTTTATTGGTAATCTAATGTTGTTAATCATGATAGGGAAAATTTTGTTCAATTTACATTCTTTTAGAAAAGTCCATGTTTCGAATGCCTTAGACCATTTTACAAGAGTCTCGAATATTGGTTAAGTGGCTGGTTCTGCCTCTGGTTATCCATTAAGAGTTCAATTAAACTGCATATTTGCATTAAACTGACATGAATATAAAGAAATCCAAACACTAACTGCAGTTGCAATTTAAAACATTTACTAAAAACTAATGTTTTCAGCAATACAAATACGTTGCCATCATCAGGTTCTAATCATTACCTAAACCACAAGGGGAGTTAGTGCTTGTTCGGATTATACGTTTGGATCAGGGTCTAAACATAAACATAAACAAAAAACGGTTAAGGATTCTAGAACACACATGAATATAAAATTACAAAAAAGAACATGAACACTAAGAATAAGAAATAAAAATAAAAAATAAAAGATAAATTTTCATAGTTATACGTTTCTTCGGAAAGTGCTGGAAGCTGCTGTACAACCATAGTGCACATACAAGAATGAATGCCCTTTACATATAATAACCTTAATAGAATAAGATAAAAATAAGAACAAGGGTACTGGGCAGAGCCTCGTGCAGCCGCTCATTTCAAAAAACAAGTACTGTAGCACTTAAATGCATTTTTAGGTTTTATATCTTTCAAGAAGTTATCTCCATGCTGCTGGTACAGCAACTGCAGTGCAGTCATTAAGTGTCTTGCCTTTCTTGTCCTCTTTCATAATCTCCTGTGCTTCCGTCATCAAAACTTATGATTTTCTTAGTACTGGCTTTATTACCTTGGCCTTATCCCAGTGTATGGTGATGTCATTACTAAAGGCTTCTGCGGCTAATGCTGTGTTAACGTTGCCTTTCGCTATATCCCTTTTGTGCTTGTTCAGCCTCTGTTTAAGCATCCTGTTCGTAACCCCTATGTACGACAAACACTCTCCTGTTTCCACTACTTCCACTGGAACTTTGTACACACCTGATCTTTGATTTGCATCTCTCGTGCTTCTTGTCTCACACTATTAAATATTGTGGTCGCTCTGCACCTCGCCAGCTTCCTACCTGTTTTTTTTTTTTTTTTTTTTTAAATGCTTCTCATGGTGCTCATCTTACTCAGTTGGTATTGGACTGGGATGCGACACTGGTCTTTGGTTCCATGATCACTCCTCCCAGCCGCTGGTCTTGGATTGTAGTATAGGCTTTGTTTTATCTTCTTCTCTATGGACTTCAAGAAACCCGTTTGATAACCATGCTTCTTTCCTACTTTGTAAATATACTCAAGTTCCTCCTCTAGCTTCTCTTCCAC
>WUQG02009761.1:0-11928 GCA_011317285.2 Androctonus mauritanicus
ACAAATGACACTTCTTAGAAAAAAAAGCAATATTGTTGGGACTTCAGTAGCTCTGTGCTAGAACACATGCCTTCAATATGTGAGATCGTAGGTCAATCTGATTTCTAATTAATTTATCTGTGATAAATTACTAATTACTTATTTTTATATATATATATATATAAATTACTATTTTTTATTTGTATATTTATAACAAATTTTTATCACAAAAAAGGTGCAGAGCAAGGACATGAACCTATGACCTCCAGCATCAAAGGCACATGTTCTAGTGTAGTGCCACCAAAGCCCCAACAAAGTAGCATCATTTATGTGCCAAAACTTAAATTTGGATTTTCTCATAAGAGACAAAAGCAGCAGTACTCATTTTGGGAAATGACATGTTGTGGAGAAATGAATCAAATTTACTAGAAATTATCAAAAATTGGCCCAAACAAGTTTTGCCATCTCCTTGTTAGTGGCAATCTATTGTACTATACAGGAACTGATATTGGCAGATGCAGTGTAATTGATTTCCTGATAAATAGAGTAAAGAATAATTCTAAAGAGGTTAGAAGTAGTTCAGATTGAATTGTTAGTTTTTCCAATTCTACTTTTTAAAGATATCAGATTCAAATAATTCAGATTTATACTTCAACCGGGGTGCACAATAGACCTGTATTGGTCGCAGTGTTTGGGCTGGATAGGCCCCTCCCTCTCTACTACTACTACTATACTTCAACCAGCAGTTATTCAGATAATGAAGTGAAGAATTTCTATGAGAAAGTTTAGAAGATAAATAAAAGAAAGAAACTGTACTTTAAAATAATAAAAGTTGATGTTAATATGTATATGTAGGGAAGAAAAAAGAGGATGAAACTGCAATAAAAAAAACTTTGGTGTTAAAACAACAGATGATAACAGATAACAAAAGATAATAGGCTAGTGGAGTTTGCAGAAAGTGAAAAGCTTTTTGTTATGAATTTCTTTAAAAAGAATCTCAGAATAAAATGGATGTGGAAAAGCTCAAATGCAAATACAAGTAAAATTGGCTATATTATGGCTAACAAGAGTGATATTATTACAGACTGTACAGTACTCAACAGAATTAACACAGGTAGTGATCACAGAATTGTTAGGTATAAGATATAAATTGAATTCTGCCTAGAAAGACAGAAATTAGTATGGAAACATGAGATTACAAATCAGTTTAATGAATGTAAGATTAAAGTCTGAAGAATTTCAAATAGAGGTAAAGAAATATTTTTCAGATTTTAAAATTTGATCAATAATAACCTAAATGAGCATACTACTACTATTCTGATGAAAATAATAGCAAAACTAGTTAGAAAAATGTAAACAACAGATAAATAAACTTTTAGAAAGAATTAAATATTTGATGCAAAAAAAAACATGAAATGAAATTAAAAAGATCAAACAAGAATTGAGATCAAGAATTGTAGATAACTAACCTGATTCAGAAAACAATCGAAGACAATAAGAATATGAAATTTATGAAACATAATCTGTGCATAGGAAAGAAAAGAATCCTGGCCTTGTAATGGCACCACTGTCTGTTTTTAAGAAATCCTGACCAGATCTTAAAGGAGGCAGTCAAATTCTATGAAAATATGTAAAAAACTAATGAATCACAATATAACATACGTATCATGTAAAGTGAGTTATCAAGCATATTACAATAAAGCATACAGTGAGTGGGAGAGATGGAGTTAATGGTTAATCAGATGTCTCTTTAAGTCTGGTTCACATCTAGGTTGTAGAAAATTTAAGATCGTAAGAACCAGGTTGTTTCCATTGTTTATTGCATACGAGCTGATAAGGATACTATACAGTAAGATATGTACCTTATGTTCTACAGAGAACTCAAAGTAGAGAATCAGAACAGCAGATGGACATGTTTTCTGAATATTACTGTACATATAGAGGACATTTGCTGTAAAGTATATAGTTTTTTAGAAATGTTAAGTTTGGATGCTAAATATAATTTTATTAAATTGAATAAATTCAGAGTTTGTTTTCATTTCTATATTACATGTGCTTTCGATAAACCGCCAACCTTGATTAGCTGCCAAAATTGTCCCCAAATGAATAGTGGTGTCTTATTGGGGTTTAACTGTATTATATATGTATCATAATATGGTAAGCATTGAGGCAAAAGCTCATCACTGTTTGAAGAGATCTCTTGCCATCATGCACATTATTTAATTTTTGGTAAAAGGCCCAAATGCTTAATTTGTGTTGGATGCAGAAATATTTTATGATGAAAAATATATACATGCACACGCATATACAGTCCTCAATTTATAACCACTTTTACAGTGATGTAATAAATAAATTCTGTGATTTTGTAATGTAATTCACATGGATTTGAATGCGTGAGTAGTGGTCTGACCTGTAGAAAGCATTCTTTTTGTGTCTAATTTTTGTATTTTTGTGTTCATTAAATTTATTATAATAAAATGGAGTGTAATAATAAATATTGGAATGGGAAATGCATAAATTTTGGGCATAACTTCTAACTTCTTTGATTTAGGACAATGTGATTTGAACTGAACCATATTGTAAGTTTAGAACTACTTGCACTTAAGTGCTTTTATTTAAGAAAATTACTTGCACTTATGTATTTAATGTGCTAAAAGTCGAATAAATAGAGAAATACATATAAATTTCTTATACTTTCAATAAGTTAAGAATTCTAAAAAGAAATTGGTGTTTCAGAGTAGAATAGCTAATATTTGGCCTTTATTTTGCTAAAATAAAGACCAAATATGTACTTGCTATGGGAGCTTGATTTATTATATAGTGTTAACTAAAAAAGCAAGAGAGTTAAATTTTTATATTTATACATAGAAAATATTTATTATTTTTGATAAAATAACTTATAATCTATATATTCGAGCATAAATTCAGTTTAGTTTACTTACAAGCTTGTGTTTGAATTTATGAAGAATTTATTTGAAATATTAATGCTGGCTACATTTTTGTTTATTTTATTATACATTGTTTTCATCTTTAGAAGAAATAATTTTTCTGTAAATCATTAAATTTTATATATATCTTTTTGTAGGATTCGAGATATTGTTCTAAATTTAGATATTGCTCCAACATTCCTTGATATTGCTGGGGTACAAATTCCAGAACATATGGATGGAAAATCAATTCTACCATTATTAAAAGATGCATTTAATTGGGTTATGTGAGTATTTTGAATAATAATTTTTAATAATTGGGTTTTGTGAGTATTTTAAAAAATTTTATATAATATTTTTTACGACAGATTGAGGTAAATATATACAATTTGATTTGCTATGCAAAATACTGGTTTACTTGGTCTATTAAAATCATATTTTAAATATTGAAATAAAAATTTTATCATAACTCCAGTCTTTTAATCTCAAAAATATTGAAAATTGAATATTGAAAATTGATTTGAATTGATTAATTTAATACATTTAAACAGCTGTATTATTGAGATGTATGCTTCATAATATCATGTAATTTTACTGCTCTAAGTGTTGTTTGTTTTCATTAGCATACAAAAAGCATTGTTTTTATGTCTGATTCTTGTATTTTTATGGTCTTTAAAGCTGTGTTATATCTATTTAATCCTATGCTGATCAATTCTTTGTTGTAGTTTTTTACTCTTTCTTTCTATATACTTAAGATTCTGTAGTCTGGTATTTATAACATCACTTAACAAGATGCTATAAATACCAGATTTATCAATATTATCCCTAACTTCTTTGCCATTGCATATTAATAAAAAAAATAAAAAATAATATCTTAATAACAGCAAACTATTTTGGATTTGTTTACATAAATGTCATCACAAATCTGTCTATGTCATAACACAGCAGGTCTACAAGAATAGAAATCTTTAAAATTACAATAAAATGAATGATTTTTTACAATTTATTGATCTGTGTGTTATTTTAGGTTTATGCCTATTTTAAGTATTATTTTGTGATTTTCAGATAATTTTCTTTTGAAATATAAAATTAAAAAGAAATGACTTATCTGCTTAGTTTATTGACTCTAAGATGTTGCAGAGCCAAAAGAGGGCCAAAATAATTAATGTATTGCTATGAACTTTTTACAATACAAATTTGCAGAATTTTTTTTAATTCTCAAGAATTGGGAATAAGATTTTCTTTTAAAACTTGAGATTTCTTGAAACAGGAATCTTGAGGAACAATCAAGTAAGCTATCCAAGTATGAATTAATTGAATTAATTTTTCCAAATATGGAAAAATTAATTCAATTATCACAATTGAAGGAAATGTCAAGAAACCTGATTTTTAAATCATTAAAATAATTGGATGAGTATCTATACTTAAGATTTTCAGATAAATCAAAATATGAATCACTGCTCTCCTGCAAAATTTCATCCAATTCAGTGAGTTATAGTTGACTGGATCCCCCTTTCAATTTTTATTTATACAGCAGATATTACAATAACATCTCTAATAGAATGTTATACAGAATATATGAAGCATGTTTCAAAAATCTAACTGAAAAATAACAATAAAAATTTATATCATCATATTTTAATTTATATCATTTGTTTCTTTTTTAAAAAAATTCCATCATAATATTTTATTATTATGTTTTGAAAATAGATCTGGTCATAATCATGGTGAAGTGAAACATAAAAAAACATGGCGAGATAGCTTTCTTATTGAGAGAGGGTAAGTACAATATACAGTACTCTAAATTATTTCATTTATTCATATTATTATTAAATAACAATAATGCTTTAAATAAAATAAATTAATTAGTAATTTTGATATGTTTATGATATTTTATTTCATGTTCTTGCTTATATTATATAATCTCTAAGACTGAAAAGCGAAATAAAGAAACAAATTTATGTATATTAACTATTCTGGCTTTGACAAAAAAAATTTATATATAAATATGCCTTTGACAAAAAGTGCAAACATTAATCATTAATAAACTTGAAATTTATTGTATATATTTTTGATATATAATAGTATATTTAGTGTGGAAAGCCAAAGTGTGATTTAAAAAGTGTGAAAAGTGATTTAATATAATTATATATATTAAATTGATTTCAATATATAACTGGTTCAGCATATATATATAATATATCCTATACTAATTGTAAAACTGATCCTGAATGAATTTATAATTATTCATATTGACAGTTATTCAGGCTGAAGACAAAATTATTTTTAGCAATAAATCACGCCAGCCATGGACTATTTTATGATATACTAACAGTACTTGACTTACATAAGATTTTTTAGAATAATTCACTTATGTAAATCAAATTATAATATATCAGAGCATACATTATGCAGTACTAGTTGATCACAAAAATTTAACATTAAAAATAGTTATATTAAAGAATAAGCACATACATCACATGGTAAAGCAATCGTTTACAATCTTGGAAAATCTGGATTCTATTCCCAAGTCTCGCACCTTCCAGTTTTTCAGGAAGGGTCCGTGTTCAGACCCAGCTCATTAACCGAAATTAAACTTACTTAAATACAGATCCACATATGTCAGATCTATGTAAATTGAGAATTGTCTGTATTAATGTTGAAAGTTAAATAATAATTAAAATAGAAAAAACAGAGTAATGCTTTGTTAAGAAGTTACGAAATATTTGATTTTTTACAAATTTTGTTTTAGATATCTATAATCAACTTTCAATCTCAAACTGTCTTTATAATGTAATTTTATACTTAACATAGTTTTGCTAACTTACAGGTTTTCTGGTCCAATCAATATGTCATAGCAGAGTATAGATAAACTAATTTCTGAATATCATATATATTAATAATAATTTTATATAATTTTTAAATTTATATTATTTATTATAAATAATTATTAATAGAGTAATTACACCTGCTATGAGAAAAGCTTTGAAAGGACAACTTTTATCTCCACCAGTCACAAAGCTTACAAAAGATGAGAGACTTTCTGTTGAATGTCAAAATGAAGATTTTGCCTCACCATGTAAACTGTTTCAGGTAAATAAATAAATAACTTTAAAATATGATGATTAAAATGCAGATGAAAATGGGAATTTTTAATGTTGGAAAATTTATTTATTACTGATATTGTATCAAACAGTGATAATATATAAATAGACAAAACAATTCATCATTATGCAGAAAAACACTTTAATATATAAAGTATTTAATTTTTATATATATACATATGTATAAAGTTATAGTATATATATAGTATAACTTTATATGTATTAGTTTGTTTTATGCCTAATGTTAAAATTTTTGTCTTTTTATAAAGTAGCAGAATGTCTATAACCTCAATATGTATATATTTTCTTGGTTGTCTTCTTTAATCTTGAGCATATTGTATGTTTAATTATAAGATATTTTACATTCTTTGATAAAAATTAATCTTTCTTGGGGGAATAAATAAGTCATTGGGACAGAAATTAACAATGATTACAATAAATAGCATCATTGTTGATTTGCATTCTTTTGCATCCATTTGTGTACCAGTTTTTTTTTTTTTTTTTTTTATCAAGCTTCAGTTTGAAATTAGGTATAAAAGTAAAACTTGAACTGTTTCAAAATATAATATATCTATCTAGAATGTTTTATTATGTTTTGAAACAGTGTTTTATTGTTGATATGAGTGACAAATATTATTCTCTTAATAAATGACTATTTATGCAAACTGATTATGATATTTAGTTATATTTTATTAGAATTGGGATATGCAATCCTGTATCATCAGAACTGGTACTGAATAAAATTCTCCATGGATATTGACTAGAAAGAGGCAGCAAATGATTTCAAGAAAATTCAACTTAAAATCCTTCAGAAAAAACCTCACAGAAAATAAAATTAGTTACTAAGTCAAATATCAACATGAAAACAATAGAATTAAATTGTTTAATCACAAAACTAGAAATATTTTTGGCTAATTCTATAAGCCATCTTCAGTTAAACAAATAGAATAAAACTTTTCTTTAAAATACGTGATGAAAATTAAATAAAACAAATGATAATTATATTTTTAATTGTGTGTATAATCATTAATTTCAGTGTTTTCTTCAGGATTGTTTGAACTAGAATTTGGTTATCAAATAAAATTTTAGTATTAATTATAAAAACTGTTTTTATTTATAATTATTTATTCAAATATTTTCATGTTTTATAAAGAAAGGTAATTTTTTTTATATTATGCAGAAATGGGAATGTTTCCATGATGGTTATCGATGGCGTATCAGAAAATGTCGTCATGGATATATTTCATCTATTAATGAGAATAGTTGTATTTGCCCAAATTTGTCAGAATCTCAAGAGTCATTAGAAAATGAAAAGATGTTAGAAATGAAAAAACATTCTCAATTTCAAATTTTTACCTCCAGAAGACAAAACAAAATGGATGCTTTAGAAAAAAGACTGCAAAGAAGATTTTTAAAAGAACATGTAACTAAAGGTAGAATATTAAATTTTTTTATACAGAAAATTCTCGGTTTGAGTTTTGGGTGTGCGAGTTTTTCTCAAATATGAATAATCAAATAATTTAAAATATGAACATTTTATTGCAATAAATTGATGTTAAACATCATAAAAAGGCATTTAAAGCCATATAAATAACTGAGTACCAATATTGTATTGTATAACCAAATAGTTATACAATATAGTGCAATTGAATTTGTAGGAAAAGCTCTATCTGCTACAAAATAGAAAAATCAAAATGGTGGCTGAAAAGCAAAAGTAGTGTGTGCTCTGGTTTTAATTTCATATTACGTAAATAATTTTTATTTCCAGACTGTGCCTAAGTACCAGTTCACCTGTATTAAAAAAAGTAGTTTTCTCTCAATAATAATAGTAATAATAAATAAAAAATCTTCTTTAACATTCATCTGACAAATAATTTTATTATTATTATAATTTGTCTGATTTTAAAGGCTATGTTTTCATTTCTTCAGATAAATTAACTGTTGTTTAAGTATAAAAACTAGTGGCTTTGTTGGATTTTACTTAATTTTATTGTGGTAAAATTGCATTACTAGAGCAGAACCCCTAATTTTAACATTATATCTATGGGAAATTGATTCTTGGTTTGAGTTCTTATTTTTGAGCTTACTCCAGGAACAAATTAAAGTCAAAACCGTCCTGTACTGTATTTATAATTATATAAATTCATAAAATATATAATAAAATTAATTGTAATAATTAAAAAATTAATGGGAAAAACTCAATTTCTTGAATCATAATTGTAACCATTAAAAAAAAGAAAATTGGTTTGTAGGATGATTTCATAGAAAATAGTTGAAGTGGTTGTACAGCATTATGACTGTACCAATAAGTTTAATCATTTTTTTATTTTTAAACTATTATAAGTTTTAATATTTTGATATTACATATTTATTTATTATTTTAAATATGTATTTTTAAGTTATTTTATAAAATGTTCAATTATTTTATCATATATTTATTTTGGCTACTAGTATTTTCTTTTTTTAGAATGCAGTTTGTTTTATTATTATCCTAATCAGAATAATTCTCCAATGTATGAATAATCTTTTCATTCATGATAATTTTTCTGTCCCTCTTATCATTTCATGGTATTGAAAAATATATATTGAAAATTTAGATATTGATATTTTGACAGTGTTTACTGAAGATTCTATATTTGTCATGATTTTCATTGTTACATCAGATATCATTCTTATTAAGTGTTATCAGTAGATATAAAAGAATTTTGCAGAGTCATAATTATAGATTGTTTTATACTAACAGTATTCATCCATTAAGAGAAGGAGACAAACAAGCTCATTAATTATATTTTGTTGTTGAATTGAATATTCTAATTGCTAATGATGATATTTTCTTGAAGAAAATTTTGTGGACCAACAAGTCAATGTTTATAGATAATAGGATTTTGAATAAATTATAATTCTCTTGCAAAGATAATAGAAAACCTACACAGAATATTTTAAATCATGCATCTAACTGTGATAGAAATAAATATATGATGCAATATAGTATCAATTAATACTCATTTTATGAATTCGGTTTAAGCAGAGAGTATTATTTAGAATTATTGTGACCTGTTCTCTGAACCATTAGATGATATGGATTATCTGATTGGAAGAAATTTTTTTTTTATATAAAACACTCAATACACACAATAGGATATACTCACAGCTCGGTAACTGAATCATATAGGAGTTTTTGGATAAATTTTTTAGACAAAAGTAGATAGCTATTTATAAGCCAATATAATAGGTCCAATGGATTTTTTTTCTTGTGGAGATGTGTAAAAGAAGAGTTTTACAGAATAGCTATCACATTTATCCTAAATATTAGAGATTTAAACACCCAAATCAGCAATATGTTGTAATCAATCCAGAATCTATGATGTCAGATCTGCTATTATCAATATTATAGTTTGTCTATGGAACAATTAGGAAATATCTTCAAATTTTTTATGAAGAAGGTAAAATCTTCCAATATTTGAAACCTAAAATAAAAAAATAAATATTATAAATATTAAATAAAATAAAAAAATAAAATTATAAATATTAAATACTGAGTATTGTTCCTGATTGATTGTTGCAGCAGGATTACTGTTTGGACAACAAACTTTGATTCTGATATATAACATTATCAAATTGTATGAGCTGGAATAGTATATGATACTATTCCAGCTCATACAATTTGATAATGTTTCATAAACCATTAGTTAATTGAAGTAAATATTTTTCAAATATCTGAAAGTGAAATTTTGATTTTTAACATTTTCTTCTTAAAGCAATATGAAGAATTAAAAAGTGAGAAATATATAAAATTGACATAAAATATCATTTAATCAATATTTTATGATTATTAATTTGTTACATAATAATTTTAAATTGGCATTTTTTATATATCCATATAATATTTATTATTATTGAAAGTGTATATATTAATTGTTTAAAGTACTTTCATGAAGTTAAATTCATAATTGTTTATTATTATAATAATACCAAAATTATTTTTTTAATAGAGTTTAAACCAATATTCATTGGATCACGACCTCGTCGAGAAACATCTGTTAATCCAACAGTTGAATTTGATGTGGATGGAATTTTAAAGTTATCTAATATGTTAGATCTTACTATGATTGAACATAAGGTGAATTGAATTTGTGAGTATAAAATATATAGGAAATTAAGAATATTAATTATTTTTAAATTTTTAAATAAAAATTTAAAAAATATTTAAAGAAATAATATACATATGTTTTTATCAGTTTTAAAATAAATTTAATTTAAATATAATCAAATAATCTGCTATGAATTAATAAATAATAATAGCCAAATTCATGTCAAATAATCCTAGTGATTATAATTTTAGGATAATAAACTGTAATTTAACCTGTATGCTACCACTTTGAATTAAAATTCCATACCGTCAAGGTCTCTTACTCTGCTACTTTGAATTATAGTTCTTCAAGTTGAATGTTTTTCTTCTCTTGGTATTTTTTCATTGTATTTAGTTTATTAAAATCTGACTATTGTCTTTTGGGTTGTTAAAACTTTTTATTTTCTACTTTTAACAAAAATATTTTTTCTGAAATGTTTAATTTTTTGTATTTATTATTTTAATCAATGCAATCTATTAAAAATTAACTTTTTAATAAATATATACATAAAAATAAATCATTTTTCATTTTGTATAAATATTCACTTTGAAATACAGACTATTAATGGATATTAAATTAAAATTTTTCTGATAAATGATATATGCTTTAGAAAGAACATATTTCTATTATCTTTTTGTATAAATAACTAAAATAAGCAAAATTAATTTATATCCAATAAAACTAATTATATTGGGTAATACAACTATACATTATCTTAATAAACATAACAAACATAAATCTGCAAGAACCAGACACAAAAAAGGATTATTTTTATATATCATATTATTAGGTTAGGAATTGTCCTGGAATTGCATTGACCAAACACAGAATTTTTGATGACATTGTTGTCATAAGTCAACAACTGCATGTCTGTAGGAACATGTACTGCTTTTGCTGATAAATTTTTATATTTGTCTTAAATTGATATCCAAAAAGAGTCAGCAAGTACTTTGACAAATTTCAGTTTTAAACGTTTATCCAAAATTAAATATATTAATTTCTCTTCTTCTGTGAAAAATAAATCAAGAGTAAAGTATTATTAAAAGTGGATTTCTTATCCAATTAAATTTTTCAATTTGCCATTTCAAAAAATATATTTTATTTTAAATTTTGAATTGGTATTTGTAAATGTTTTCTTATAATCTTACATAATTTTATGGCACTTTTTATTGACAGATGAAAATATTTCTAAATTATTTTCAGTAGTTTTACTAATATGGAGATTTTTTCTCAAAAACAAATAATTTATCAATGAATGTATATGTGGGATGTCAGGATGCATTATATAATATTTCACAGGCCTTAGCCTCATGTGGACAATGTCACGATCTGACACCAGTCAGTTTCATTGGAAACGATGCCAATAAACAGGCAAGTTTGCCTTGCGGGTATTGATGTGGGTTAAAGTTGTGAGTAAGGATGGAGAGATGTTCAGACATATAACAATCAACAGCTCGTACAGTCAAGATCTGGGATCTTTATTCGTGAGTGAGAGAGAAATATATAATCTAAATAGGAAGGATAAATACCTTATACACGGTCTTGAATTAACACACAAATTTACTGTGCAGTAATAATTGATTATAGTTCAGAGTTCTTAATGAAATCTTCATCCATGCAGGAACCTATTTATACTTGTTGACCAGCCGATGGTTTCCAGGGTCTTCTTCGGATGGTGTATTATCTTCTCAGCTATTTGTTGCCTCAAGGAGGAAACACCTTTCTCTTGGGGTCAGTTCTGGCTCTTGTGGGTGCAGCATAGCGGGGGGAACGAACAGTGGTTGTAAA
>WUQG02009772.1:0-11928 GCA_011317285.2 Androctonus mauritanicus
ATCTAGCGACGTGCAGCGTTAATGTTTGATGACATCATTTAAGCTGTATAGCCGCTGCATAAAGAAACGCAGGGCTTTTGCTATTGAAATAAATTAGTATTTTCGAATGATTTTTTTGTTGTTTAATTTTAAACAATAAAAAAAATCATCAAAAAAATGTGTACTTAATTTATTACTATAAATACTGATTTCATATATAATATAGTAATATCATCATGTTAAACAATTATGTTTATGTTATATACAAAAATAATACAGTGAATAGCTATTATAAAAATATCGAAGAATAAATTTATTGTTCAAAACAGTAAGAATGCAGGATATCTACATCAAATATTTTAATAAACATGATTGTACTATAAGCATTTGTATTTTATTAATTTAAATATTTTATCGATTCTGCTGGATGATTGAGATACAGTATATAATGATCACAGCGAGATAATTATGCTCAAACACTAGTTATCATTTGATCTACATCAAGCATTTGTGATACACAATGCTAGTATAGAGGCTACATTTCTTCCTTCAAGATTTCTATCTTATAGTTAAACATTAAAAAAATCATAATTTGATTTAAGTTAATAAAAATAAAATAAATATATGTTATCAAAGTTTTATTTTTCGTATTAGATTTAAATTTATGAAAAATGACATCTTATTTGATTCACTGCTATGTTTCTAACTGCTAATCAAGTACTTTATTAGCAGTTAGAAACATAAGCCGCTAATTAAATGAGCAGCTAATTTAGCTGTTGATTTTAACGTCAATAACTACGAGTCAGCGTTTAATGCTGATTGTAAAACAGATAAATTATGGATAAAGCTAACAGAAACTTTAACGGGGCATTGCAAAATTGGGCCTAAGAGTCTAATCTTTCCAGATTTTTTCGGGGAGATCCGGATCCAATCTATGGATCCTCATCATTCATTATGGATAATCTATGATGAATTTCTGAACGACCCATTAAATCGATTCCATAATAGATCATTCAGCTGATTGCAGTACAAGGATCCGTTTTTCTATAATCAAATTTACAGCAGATTGAATTTTGGTTCTAATGGCTGTTGCGATAAGAAATTTTTCCATTTTTATAAACTTTACGCTGATTTCATCTTTATTAGATGTTAAGCGACAGAGTCATTACAAAGTTTATCATTCATCGTTTATATTTATGATGAGGTCCTTTTTTTGGGGTTTTACGCCGTTTTCCATATTTGTTAAGTACTAAGCAGCGAGATAATTCAAATGCCCACCATAGCTATCCATATCCGTGATGAAGTAGGCCATCATGGGAAGAATGGGGTTCAATAAGCAGGTCCGAACCCATCCTAAAAAATTTTTAGCTGAAACTTGGATCATCCAGGGGCGTACCCAGAATCTTTGATACTCGAACCGGCATTATTTTTGGCCTCCCTTTCCCCCTCCAAAAACACATCTGTTTTAACTTTCAACATACATTTTATTTTACACACATTTTCTTAAATAATTTTTAAGAACTGAAAATGATACAAAATTTTTTATACAAATATCTGGTGAATTGTAATGATATTCCATGCTCTTGCACCTCATTCAGCTTTGTGCGCGGGGCGGATCGCCTCCTCTGGATACGCCACTAGGTATAAATTTGTATAAATCAATATTCCTTACAAAATTCAGTACATATCAATACTGTTACTGGTAATGATTTCGTTCACTGACGAAATCATTCGTACTAATGTCACACCTTAATTAATTGCATTATCCTGAAATAACTAATTTTTTCGTATCCTAAAATTATAGACTAGCTCATTTAGGTCTTTTAATCTTTATAAGATATCCAAAAAATTCTTTATTAAATTACGAAAATATTATTGTCTGAGATCGGCTAATTCGGAAATCATCTTTAATAGAAAGTCATCTATTTTTGAAACATTCGTACCATTCAAAATTGTATAATCTGTAAAATCATGTTGACTGTTTCTATTTGTGACATAGCTCGAGAAAAATGTTTTTGCTAATATTAAAGAATTATAATAACTCTACTTTTGCATTAAATTTACAATGAATTAATATTTACGATAAATAATGACAAATAATCTTAATTTTTACTCCTATATTCAAGAAGTTCGAACTTATGCTGCCATCTATCAAAAATATTTTAAAGCATTATACTTTTTTAATAACATCGATACTGCAACTTATAAATACAGGGTACTGTATACTGTAAGATATATATATATATATATATCTTCATATCGTGAACTAACAGATTGGACTTGATCAAATATAGTTAAATCAATGTTAACAAGAACATTTTTATCTAAAACAGATATCGGCAGTACAATTTACGGTATATTGTTGTGATTTCATTTTAATTTTTCTTTATTTAACTTTTTAGTAATTCTTTCTAAATTTCTTATCTAGCTAAGCATCTAAATTATGCATTATTTTTTAAATTTGCCGCTTAGTGCCTTGACCCGATCATAGCATCACTTCTGTTACGATAGTTTGCAAACTTCTTGCTAACTTCGTCATCTCTAAACTAGTGATTCCAAAAGTGTGGTGCGCGAACCTCTAGGGATGTATAAAAATTTTTTTAGGATGCGCGTTATTTTGCTTATAATGATATATGTCAGTTGTATGCGTACATGTTGTTATTATTTATTGATAAAAAACGTGCTATTTTTCTTTACTTATAAAAGCGTGAGTGATTAAATATGTAAGTTTCAGGATCGCTAATCTAAATAATAATTTCTTCGATATCTTGTTTACAAATACTGTATGTTGAATGAAGAAAATAATAAATCCTCATTAATTTGAACATTCATTTTAATATAGAATATATAATACTTTAAATGCACAAAAAGGATTTTTTCTTAAAATATAAATTTAACAATGATAAATCTACAGCTTATTGCTTTTTATCTACTTAAATAATCATAAAATAAGTACAGTCGCATACAATATTGGCATTTATTAAAACAATACAATTTATTAATGTTTAGCACGTTAAACAAAACTTGTTAAAAAGACGTATTTTCTATATATTGTGTTTGACATGAATTCTTTGTATTCAACATCGTTTTGAATAATTTTATAAAAATTCCTTTTTATGTTTTATTCTAATATCAGCTAAGTTAATATAATGTATAATATTAAATCGTGAATTGAATTTGCTTATTTTTATTAATTATAACTTGAAAATATTTAAATTATGTTCAATTACATTCAATAATTGGTAATTTACATCTCCAATTAGATCGAATTATTAATTTTTGATACTTTATATCTTAATGCATTCAAATTCTAGACGATAAGTTTACTCGTTTTTCGATTCATAATATATTATTGAAAGGATTACAATACAGTACTAAAAAACTAACCAGGTAAGATAAGTTAAACCTCTATCATTGATAATAGGGGCGAAAATATGAAAAGGAAAAATAAAATAAGTAAAAGATGTACAAGATTTATTAACAGTTATTATTAATATAATATGATATAATTATTATACTATACTATATTTAAATTAATTTTTAGTTGATATAAATTAATAATCAGAATATAGTATAATATAATATAGTAGGCTACCGTAAATTGCAACATAATAAATAATACTGGACGATTAAGTACTGAAGCAGGCCGGATCTAGATTTCCTGATGTCCTAAATAGAAAAACAAACTCTTGGCCACCTCAATTGAATTTTTTCTTTTTCTTTATCGAAATGTCACCCTAAGAATTAGCTCGTGTTTCCTTTCCTTCCTCTATATCAGTGATTCCCAACGTGGGGCGCACGCCCCACAAAGGAGCAATTTGATTTTTAAGGGGGCAATTCAAGAATGAATTATTAACAGTAAATTTTTTGCATTTCTTATAGTTCTATGAGTCTCATATACAGTATATAAATATATATTGACAAACACATTTTTTTTAAATTTAAAATCAAAATTTTTACGGCGACAGCTGGTGACAATGGAGAGGAAGAGAGCCCACTAACAGGGAAGAGTAGTTAGAACCTTTATTCTTTACTTCACCATTGTCATCAGCTGACCGCCGTGTACATTCTGATTAAGATAAGTCTAGCGATCTTAGAAGAAAGTAAAAAAAGTATTTAGTATGCACACGCAGTTATTATTATTGAAGTATCTTGATAAAAATCACTTCATATTATTTTTTAAACAGTTTCTTAATGACTTTTCCCTCAGTACTTCAACTGTTCTCTCGTTTTTTACTTCTCTCTTTCATGAATGCCATGTTCTTTGGAAGCTTGTTTAGATCGAGTTAATGGCCTTTTAGGCTTTCTCCGCACGAATAGGAATTCACTTTTTGAATAAAAAATTATATATCACAGGGGAGCATCAGAATTTTAGAGATGCTAAGGTGGGGCATGACCAAAAAAAGATTGGGAACAACTGCTCTAATACCTTTTGTTATTAACGTGCTGTCAATAACTCATCGAAATTGCAATAACCACATGATGATGTAATAGTCAGAGTAAGGAGTAAGTAAAGCAAATAAGTAAAAATTTTCTTTACCACATTGCCATCCTGCAACTTTATCACAAAGTTTCAGATCAGTGCTGCCACCACCACCACCACCACTAACTTCTCGTGGTCACATTTGCGGCCATACAAAAATTTACCAAATTTGAGAACCGCTGGTCTAAACCTAAACATTATTTCTTGAGGGAAGTTGAAAATCTTATCCTAGTCTGAGAAGAATTGAGAAAAAACTGCTGAATCCATAGAGTACTGGAAAAAATTACCTGCTGTCACATCAAATAGTTGAGATGCACTGTTGTAAAAGGTGTGTTTGAATTAATATTTTACAGCCTTAACATGTATTTAAATTACATATCAGTAGTTCTGTTGTTATGAGAGTTCATTCTAAAAAATCTAATTCTGTACTGGACAAATTCTTTTGTCAAAATTACCTTTTCATTATCAATAACTTTTTGTTGATTTGGGCTATTTGATTAGATTTGCACTTATATGAAAGTCATATATGATAGAATTATATATTCATTAGATATTTGGGAATAGGATATTGCTCATTACAACAATAATTAGAACAACAATTCCTTACCAGTTTTTTTTTTTTTTTTTTTTTTGACTTATTTACATAATAATCATAATTAAATATTAATTATTATTTAGGATCATTGTATGTTTTTCGCATTTATGATTCAAAAATCATAAAAATAAAATATAAATTTTGAAATAATATTTGCATAATATTACATAATATCAAATAAACAATTTGAACAAAAATATTATTTAAAGATAAATTTTTAAAATTTATTCATTATCAATTAAACACACAAAAATGTGAATATTCATTAATTTTTTCCCTCCATGTCAATATGCATATTAATTAAATAATTGCAAAAAATGCACAAAATAAAATTTTGCTTAATGGATGGCCTCACCTGCATTACAGTAAACTTTCAGAAGGGAAAAAAATTATTTTTCCAGAATAATGATAAATTAAAATAAATAATTAGTGTCAAATTGCAAGCAGAATTCTGCTTCTGCATTACTTGATATTCTTTTGTTTTGATCTGATTTTGATGATATTTATAGACAATCGCATACCAATATTCCAAATTTCATCAAAATTGGTTGAATGATGTGACTTGTAGCTGCATAGGAAAAAAGAAAAATGATTTTTTTTTACCAATTTTTGTTATTTTCAAAATATTCTAGTTCTTTTATTTATTGAATTTGAGACTTCAAATTTGGTAGTTAATGATCCATTGAATACTTTTGTGGAATATAAATATCAAATTAATAATAATTAACGTAAAATAAAGTTACAGTAAATTAAATTTTGACAAATAATTCAAATAGAGACTATCAATGACTGCAGCACTTAGTGCTATTATTATTATGCTTCTTGATAGTTTTAATGAAATTAATTTATTAGAAGTTATTTTGTATTTATTCCAACTCATCCTATTAATTTTCAACAATAATAATAAAAAGAGAATCCAATAAAAGTTTAAGAAAATAAAGCATATTTCATTCTCTATTTAATACTGCTTGCTTATTATTATTAATTGTTTGACAATTGTATTTTGTTATTTTATTTTAATAATTTTATCAACCAATTAAAATAATTTTTTACTTTAGAGCATTAATATTCTTTTTTTCTATTTTAGTTATGCATGCTGACTCCAAATGAAAATGTTGCTTTAGTTTCTGCTTCTCCATTGATTAAAGCTACATCAAATGTTCATCAAGTGAGTATAATTTCAGAATCTGAGATATAATTATTTATGTAATTTAAAACAAAAAAATCATTTTTTTAAATTGTAAAAAATTATCAAAAACTTTAATCTTTGGTGGATCTCATCACAAGTGCTGGTGGTCTATCATAGTATTTTTACTACATTATTCAATATCTGAACTGTAATAAGATTTTGGATTAATTATTTGATTAATTCAATTATACATCAAATCTTAAACAGAATATTACAATGGCAGCTATTTCCAAATTTACTAAGGGATATTAAAGAATGGTTTAATCAGTCTGTGCCCAGATCTCTTCTGAAAAATCTGTAATTCAAAACAGAACTTGGACTCGTAGATGGAAGGTTGGCATGTGCCTTTTCAACTGACTTATTTTTTATTACTGTTTTTTCTCAAGATCTATTTATATACATTATGAAATACATTTTAGTGAAATGCTATTATTTTAGACAACAGACTTAAAAATAATTTCATCCAATTTATCAGATCAAAAATCTTTATGAACAATCAGTTTTATTTAAATTAGTATATCTAGGGAACAGAAAATTTCCATAATTTCAATTTGAATTAATTTTTTTATGGTATACAATCAAAGTGGACACCCAGTATAGATGATGTGAATGACTGATTTAAATTTGAATGTTTATGATAAGAGAGCATTGTTGTTTTTTGAATGCTAATGATACTGTTCTTTCTCTGAGTGAATTGATATACTGTTAAATAAGATATGTGAGGAATAGCTAATGAAATAAATAACACAAGTAACTTTATATTATAAAGTTACTTGTGTTTAAGGAGTAATAAACAAACAAATTTTGTGAAATTTTTTTTATTCCCTTAACTTTCTACAGTGATTTGAAGCCTTTTAGTAAAGAAAAGTTGTAATTATGACAACAGAAATTGGATAATTAGATCTATAACAAGCTCCATGATTTTACAAAGTCAAACTAATTGCACAGTGTTAAGAATAAAACTAGGGGTAGAGATAGTATAGAGGTAAAACAAGAGTCTAATATAATGGGTTAAGGAGAAAAGTAAGGGGATAGTAACTAGATAGGAGACTATAAAAACTTAAAGGTAACTGAATTAAAAATAGATTAATAAGGATAGATTAAAAATTAATAATAATAAGGTTTAGTGGGTATAAAATTAATAATAATAAATAGTAGGAATAAATTCAATGTAGTGTAATGATTAGCTATCTTCCTCTCCCTCTTCAACCTGCAATAGACCAGTGTGAGGAGGTAATGGTCTATAACTTTTCAGATTGTTTCCATGATGTACAAGATTACGGTCCTTAGTCACCAGCAGCACTGGAAGTCCTAGTCACAGCAGCAACTGAAGTATGCAAGGTGCAAGGGGTGCTAAGAATACCTGGGTAGAGACTGGCTGCCTTCAAACACTGACCTTGGTTATGTATAATGGACAATCCCTTTCAACAGAAGACTGCCTACAGGAACTGAAGAATCTGAAAGATTGTAGACCATTACTTCCCCATGTTGTAAACCAGCATGGGGAAGTAATGATCTAAAAAAAAAATGGTTTAATGTGAGTTGAAGAGGGAGAACAGAGATAGCTAATCATTACACTACACTACACTGAATTTATTCTTACTATTTATTATTATTATTAATTTTACACCTATTATTATTGCTAGACCTTATTATTATTAATTTTATATTTATTAGATATTATTATTATTATAATTTTTAATCTGTATCCATTACTCATTATTAATCTAGTTCTAGTTCAGTTACCTTTTAAAGTTTTTATACTCTCAATATCCAGTTACTCTCTGCTTACTTTGTTGCTTTACCCATTATATTAGACTCCTGCTTTACCTCTATGCTGTCTCTACCTCAATTTTAAATAATAGCCCACTATCTTTACATTCTGATATATTAAAAATCAATTATTGATATCATGAAAGAGTTGAAAGTCACTAGCACAGCACACAGTCAAACAACATTTCAGTTTGCCCCTAATGGACAAAAATTTTAAGTACAAAAGTGGATTGAAAAGCCACACACACACACAATGGCTTTCTGTACACAGTTTAATAACTTAGAAAACAAATATGAAATATACACTTCCAGGTCATCAGTTAGGCTTGGAGGGACCCACCTGGTATAAGCCTTTGAATATCCTAATTGGTGAAAAATTGTGTTGACACTATCCGTGAGACGTCATGTTGAGCAGCAAGTTATTTTATTGTGATTTGCCAGTTGTCCTGAATATAGGTATCAGCAAGTTACAGCTTTGCAGGTGTCACTCCAGTGTAGGGCTGTGCAGAGCATGGTTGATCATATAGACTACTTTGATCTTCTTTCAATTATGAAAAACACTTTGTCTGATGACTGACAGTGCTTTTATCCATCACCCATTTCTCTATACATATTCTTTAAACGTCTATGAATGTTTGTGATCCTCTAATTTTCTGCCAAAAGAAATTCAATGATTACTCTTTGTTTGTAATACACATCATTCACAGACTCCAATTTGGAAGTTAACTATATCATTACCTTTTAGTGATAGATGATGAAATTACATGAAGTTATATGCAACATCTTTGAACTTTCCCATACAAGATATATTAATTCTCCAAACAGAATTAACAAAGAAAAAATTGTATTGCATTACTTATTGAATATTTCTTGTATAACATGAAGAAAGATATCTGCTCCATTATCAATGCACGTTTATGACTGTTAAGGCAAATAAACATGAAATATCAATGTTGAAAATTAAATAATAAAAATGCTTTATGAAATAGTTGGAAAATATTTAATTTTTCACAAATTAAGCTTAGATATCCACAATCAATCTTTAGTCTGGAACACTTGAAAATGGATGAATAATTCAAAGGTTAAAGTTTTTTGGTTTATTTAATTAAAAACTAAATTATGAATAAAAAATAAAATTGATTATTTCTTTATTTTTATATCCTAAATAAACTGATATTTATTTTATTATTTTTTACAGATTTTAATTGCATTAAAACATTTGCATTCTGAAAATATTGTCCATTGTGATTTAAAACCTGAAAATGTTCTATTATCTTCTGATTCTGATTTTCCTCAGGTAAATCTTTATTTTGTTAATGAATTTTAATATATTGATATAGATGATTTAAAATAATATTTAAAAACAGAAATCTAACTATAATAATGTATTTTGTATGAAAAAATATGTAACACTTACAAATAACTTTTTATAAAAAAACAATGCTTTGTAATCAGACAACTATTATATAATATTTATAAACTATTCAGACAGTCCTCAACTTGTGGCCACTCATAGTTACAACTGTGATACAGTTGGTAAACACTATGATTGATTGATCAATACAGTGACATGCATAATAGCCTGATATATCCATTTATATATTTCTGTAAGTTTACTACAAGTTACAATATATTATTCTGTAATGAATAATAACAGTGAACAATTCAGTTTATTTTTTAATTTAGATCTGATCAATAGAAAGAACTTCCAGTGCAAAGGAAGAATTGTTTGTACAATGATTTCATGAATAACATTTAATACATTTAGTAAACTCATTTCTGAAGGCTACATCAGCATTTTAAATCTAACACACACAAAAACTAAATTACATCAACAAAGAAGCTGCAATATTTATGTGAGACCTCCAGGTGGCATGTTACAGGATCTGAGTTGACAGCTCAGGACTTAGTCTGAGCAGTTGTGGGCTTCGCATAGGCCGAACAGGAGAATAGCAGTGTTCTGACTCAGACAATGACTTTAACAATAATTAATATGTTTATTGAGCTGGAGAGAGTGTTCTTTATAAATTATTATGCAAATAAGGAATTTATCCTCCTCAGGTGATCTTATTATAAATCGCTATGATAGATAATCTCCGACTAATAAAAGTTCTCTTTTCCTTTTTGTCCTATTTTAATTTAATCCTTTTTCTTAACAAATGATATACATAATTGCTCTTTTTTGTTTCTTCCTTTAGTAGTTGCCTCTCTCTCTCTCTATTATCTACATACAAGTTCGGAGGAGATTTGCTCATTCAGCAGTTGGAATTCGATTCTAATTCCAGAGGTGACTTTTCCATTTGTTGGATGCGACTCCACTGTCTCTTGCTTCTATTGTGATTGTGACTCAACTGGCTTTCCTCTGATGCAATTTTTCCTCTACTAGCTATTAAAGAATTTTTTCCTCAGGTCAGAATTTGATCTTTTCCCAGGAAAATCCATGTATCTTTTGGTATGTTGTCTCCTTATTATCTGAATGTATATTTTCTCTTTCCATAATTTTAATTTCCCTGTGACACCTGGTCGTAATCCAATTCTTATCACAACACTTAGTCTTGTCTATGACTTTAATTTTATGTGATAGAAAACAAAAGGCCCTCTTTCAGGATAAGTTCCTTACTTGGCATTTATTATTACTCTTATCCAACAACATTCAGAACAGTTGTGATTGTCATTTTTGCTCAGGTTAGAACTTCTTTCTCCCTTATTTATTATATACATGCAGGTCTAGAAAACAGATGGTGATGATTCATGAGCAACTTACAAAGGAAGTTGTGTCTGACATTCCACATTTGCATTATATTATATTGAAAGATCATATTAATCAAGATTTAGATTATATCTAAATCTAATATAATAAAGTCAGCTCAAATAATAAATGTAAAATGTATTTCTATTAATTTTTTTTTACTTAAAACATAAAAAAAACTTGAAAAACATTAGTAATTTTTGTGTTCACATAATTATACCACATTGGAGATGGTAAATTTACTGGGATCATTTTAAAATGATCTTTGATCTCAATATAGAAAAAAAAATTTCAGAAAACATGCTTACCAAAAAAGAATCAGAAAACCTTTGAAAAATGTGCATTGCAGGAAAGAAAACCAATTTGTGTGAAAAGCAAATTTGGCTTCCATTCAAATAAATGTTCATCTCAAATATAATTCAACTATAGTACTTAACCAGATTAACCAATTATTTTCTAAATTAATTTAACAATTACATTCTTTTTGTAAAAATAAGTGATTTTACAGTTTCTAAATGTATGGACCAAACTGTTGGGAAGTGAAAAAAATGTATCGGAGCAATCAGACATTAGCCAACCGACTTTTCTGACCTATTGACAGCCAAAACTATAGGATATTGAACTACATTGTGAAACATTTTAGAGGGACAGGTTAACTGAGAGAAAGACTACATTCAGGACATCCCTTGATTGCTACAAATGAGGCTATATCTATTTTAGTTCTTGCAACAGTTTCCAATAATCTGTTTGTACATTATCAGAAATTGTTGCAAGAACTAAAGTTGTATATCAACTTTAGTTCATTCAGTGCATTTGGTCAAAATTTTGGAATTTCCCATCAATTTGTTCTATGAAATCTATATCAGCATAAATTCCACTCGTGTTCATAATCACTAAGCAGATTAAAAAAATAGAATTTCAAAATTCATTTTGATTTCTGCAGTTGACTCCTTGCCAATACTGATGATCCTCAATTTATAAAACAGATTATACAGAGTAATGAAGCTTACAAGGAGACTTCGTGACTCGTCGATTTTGACGAAAAAATTTGTGCGTGCAGAACTCCACTAATAAAGTTCACTAGGCCAGCCATTCGACGCAATACTCAAGCAAACTCCAGAAAAAAATTCGTAAAGTCTGACCAAAATTCGTAAATTCTT
>WUQG02009783.1:0-32600 GCA_011317285.2 Androctonus mauritanicus
GTGATATTTTAGCATTTTCATTTGTACACAGTAATAACTAGTAGCATACCAGAATCTTTGGTACCTGGGCAAATTTTTTAGCCCCTTTTCCCCCTCCAAAAAACATATCTATTTTAACTTTCAATAAACATTTTATTTTACATTCTGTGGCACTTAACATTTACGAAATGTTCAACAAAATTCATGCATTTTGATTTGAATTCCGAATTACTATTTACATATTGCATATGTATGTCGTATTTAGTACCAAATTAAAAAAAAATATTTACAAGTAGGAGAAGCTGGGAAAAACCCTTCCCAATACTTGTAAGTAATTTGAATTACCTTAACTTTGAATTCACATATTTTTTGAATTTGAACAGAAAAATTCTCAAAATTATGTTATTAGGCTTCAATAAGTGTTAACTTATCAGGAACTATAAGTTTTTATATCAAAAGTTTGTTTGTTCCTTAGATAGAAGTTTTTTAAAAAGTGCAAATACTCGGTTTTGCCCCATGGGTGAGGTAAACCGGATACCCATTTGAATACATATAACACATTTTTTAAATTTTTATTTACAAAAATTAAAAAAACACTATGTTTCTTATTTTAACGCAAAAGTCATATATAAATGTGTCACCCTCTTCCTTTGTATTTGAACAGGCCTCATGAGCCCACCCTTCATACGTGCAATACTGGATCTATCCTTCTTTTGATTTGGAATATGTATATAATTCATTACAAAATATGCAGGATTCAATGTTCCCTTCCTCTTC
Source organism: Androctonus mauritanicus (assembly GCA_011317285.2). Classification (NCBI taxonomy): domain Eukaryota; kingdom Metazoa; phylum Arthropoda; class Arachnida; order Scorpiones; family Buthidae; genus Androctonus; species Androctonus mauritanicus. The sequence goes on from WUQG02009783.1 coordinate 757, forward strand.
TGAGGACGATTCCCCATTTTCAATGTTTTTTCACTTTTCTTAACCTCTTCCTTTTCCCTTTTCGTTTGCTTTTATGCTTTCCTTTTTTTTTCCTTTCACTAACTTTTGTGGTTTTAAAAAGAGTTTTTCATTTAAAAGTCTTCTTTTTTCTGGGTATACCGGATACTGAGATATGGGCATTACCTAGTTTTGCTTCACCACGACAATTGATTAATGTGTTAAAATATTTCTTAAAATTAATGAATACAGAGGTATACTTATCGATAATGATTCTTCGTGTATATGCCACTACAAAGTGGTATATATTAATCACAAAATCAGAATATTTCAGCACAGAAACTTTCAAAAATTTTAGAAAAGCAACTAGTGTGCACCGTCGTCTCCAATTCAGTTCCTATTAGCATTTTAGTGACTTAGTAGTAGTTTGTGAGTTCGCTACTATATTGCAGCGATCATCACGGAGATACAGGGATACCCGGTTTGATCTGCCTACCCAGTTTTGCCCAACCTTCCTCTATACATCGTTTATTATATAAAATTAATGATGTATCAAGTATGGATAGGTATCACTTATGACAGTAAAGAAAAGCAATTATACTATACAAATTATTCATATTTAAAATGGGATCCAAAACAATATCAAGTTATGAAAATCTGAAAAATAGTAGTAATGATAATCAAAACATATATAGATCAAAATAAATTAATTTTAGTGATAAGCTACATACTTTAATACATGACACATTATTGTGTTTATACTACTTTATAGGAAACTCAAATATAACGACAACAATACGTTAAAATAATTTTATTTATTCAAATGTTCAAGAAAACAAAAAGAAAAAAGCAACAGAAGTTTCTACAGTTATTAATTGAACCAAATGAAACTTTGAATACCCCAGTAATGTTGTTCGTATATTTACAGAAACGATTTGAGACGTAGAACGGTAATTTTAACTTTTTGCTAGTATTTCTTCCTTCAACCGAGAACAAAAGAACTGATTTAAAAAAAAAAAAAAAGACAAAGTTGGCTTTAAAATATGGCAATCAAAATCTACCAATGTTCAGGGATATTTTTCTGGGGAAATCAAAAAAATTTTAAATTTCGAAACGCAAATGAACTGTTCCGTAACTTGAATAGTCTATTCCAATTAAGTCGCTCAACGGAATGCATATATAAATAGAACTCAAATTCTTCATTTCCAAACGTAGAAACAGCTCATACGTAAAATGTTTATAACAATATTTGTCATTGTGGTATCATTTAAAGTACTTTTTAAATTATGATACAGTTTAATTAAAACTATCAGCTACTATATTGAAGAATTTGCTTCCTTGACGCGAATGATGTCAAGGTTTCGTTTTTATTAAACTTTTGCTATTGCTCACAATAACGTTCAAAATCTTAATATCGGTATTTTGATATTTTTAATTTAAGAAACGGCTACTCCAAAAGCAAATATTTTTCTCAATAAATTTTAATCACAATTAGAACTTTAAAAAAATCTTTTTGTTACAGTAACACTATATATTCGGACAAAAAAAAAATCATTATAGATAGCTCTCTTATGAGATTTATACATGAAGATTTATACAAAACCAATTTTTACATGCATGAAGACTTATACAAAAACAATTTGTACAACATAATATACAGTTGGATTTTTAAAAAAAAGGAAAAAATGTTTATTATGTAATTGATTTGACTAGAGCAATGTTTCTGAAACTAGATCTTTTTGCGGATCCGTTTATAAGAAAAAAACTAGCGGATTCCGGTGTTAAATTATTTAATTTTTCAGAGCATACAAACAAAATCAATCTATAGATTAGCTTAGAATCTGATATATATTACTCCATGCAGTTATGATTGAATTTGATATGATTTATTAATTTTTTTAATTAAGGTTATTTATTGAAATATTTTTTTGGTATTTTTGTAAAAAACAAGATCCCTATAAGTATGTTCTTCGAACCATACTTTGAGAAATATTGAAAATTAAGAGATGTGTATATATTCATTTCCTGTGATTTCTTAGAAAACACTGAAATCAAAATACTGTAATTATTAATTTAAGAGTGGTTCGAAGAACATACTTATATGGATCTCGTTTTATACAAAAATACCAAAAAAAACATTTCAATAAATAATTATAATTAAAAAATTAAATTATATCAAATTCAGTCATAACTGCATGGAGAAATATATATCAGATTCTAAGCTAATCCTGCCTGCTCATCAAGGTTAGAAGTTACTAAAGTTATGTTGCTTCAGATGATGTTTAAGCTGAATTTTATTTATGAATCATTTTTTATATAAAGAGGTATTGTTGCATAATTGATGATATCTAAAATCATTGCATTAATCCAAATTCTGCATGTATCATTGTCTATAATATTTCTTAAGCAACATCAAGTAAATAAATATAACTTAGTCACTTACTTGATGTAGCTTAAGAAATAATTATATATCAACTATACCTATAGTTAGTTGATATATACTTATATGTATAGTTAATTAGTTATCAGAATCTAATTATCTACATTTGTATGTATATTTATTTAAAGTCTTAGTAATAGGCAATACAGTATTTATTCGAAACCATATTAATCTTTAATTCTACTACTATACTAAAATACATACTAAAATAAATCGATCAGGCATATTTGCATTTTTGATAATTTTATTAAATTTTTTAAAAACCGCTTAATAAAAATGTTAGTAAAATTACTAATTACTGCGCCTGCCTAGATTTCAAACCAACTAGAAACGGCGCTTTTTCTGTTATTATTATTTAAACTTATATATTTTTATGCCTGTCTATACGTAGACGTAAATATTTTATACTTATTTTGCAAAATCGTAATCATCTATATGTTTTGAAAATTTTCGGAAGACACAACTCTTGCGGAGATTTTATTTATAAACTGTAGTTTTGCCATAGAAATCTATGAGTTTTGCATTTCGTTAATAAGTTTGACTTCGTGGACACGTGTCGAAATCGTTATTATAGATGAATATAAACTGTGTTTTTAAATTTAGACTGGTATAGACAGACAAAATAATTTAAATTATTTTTAACCTCTTTTCTGAAAATGAGACATAAAATTACCACTATGCTGTCGATCTACGTCTCTCCTTGCTAATAACTTTTGAATTAGTCAATAGATTTTCACGAAATTATGTGGGCATATTCTGCCATTAAACATGATCTCAACTCCTCTTCTTGTAATCTTATCTGATTTATCCATTTAAAAATGGCGTATTAAGTTCAAATTTCTCAAAATTTCCTCTAAAGCAGATATGGATTCTGGCTATCGAATAGTCCAACCTAATTCAGACTAATGGCATATTTTAATGGCGCAACTTTAACCATTTCGAGATGTTTGGAAAGTAGGCGATTACAGTTCTTCTTACCATAGCTGTTTATTTAAATTTTTAATTTATTTCGGCTTCTATAACATACCAATCATAAACTAAAAATACTGTAATAAATTTGTATAATTACTGCTCTTGCATAAAAATCATGTTAACAGCACAGCGAATTTTTCATTTATTACTTATATATATATATATAAACTTATATCTTTTGATCATTTATATTTACGAAAAATTCGATCTAAATTCTCTAATTTGTAAAACAGAAAAAATGTAAGAAAAGTCGAATTTCTATATTTGTAAAATGTTATCAGTTTTTATACTCTCGTTTTTTTTCCCTTCTTTACAACAACTACCGAGAATCCAATGTGATGGACAAATATTTGAGAATCGTATTTATGTACTGGTTGAAGAATTTCCTGATTATTATGTTACATAAAAGTCAATATTTTTTCTTGAATGCCGCAAAAAAGAAGTATTTTTATCTTATCCATTCCTAATTATTCCGTTTCTAATTTTTCCGAAGAATAAGGAATCCTAAGCAAAGAATGCAACAGATATGTGTCTAGTTCATTCTTTGTCAATTCTAAAAAAACTAATTTTGTGACCTTGTTTTATATATCACGGTGGATTTTTAAGTGCAAATTTTAAATTATCGCGTAAAAAAGAATAAGAGATATTCTTTCTTCAACAACACAACCTTTAGAATACGACAGCTTAATTCAAAATATAGCAATGCAGAGCAAATTTCTAATTTTTCACTTTCCAGAGAGATTAATGTCTTTCAAATCTTGAAATGTGAAAGATCACAACTGTTGTGCTAAGTATGGTTAAGCATAAAGTCCTTAAACAACTATTTACTTGTTAATTGCTACATTATGGATAGATTAATTACTGAGATAATTATGTAAATTTAATATAAACATCTATAATACTTAATTGTCTCGTAAGATAGATACGTTCTCAAGAACGGTAGCGTATCTCGAATTTTTCCCTATACTGTAGTAATGTTGTCATAAATTGATATATTGCTAAAAATTTTGATATCGAAAATTATTATTTCTGTATTCTTTTTTTTATAAAAATTTACTGTATATTTATGAATTTATGCAACTTTTATGCCTCGTACAATCACATAAGCATATTGGGCAGTAAGCTTATTATATTATAATCCATCATTTTATTAAATTGCAATGGTTGTCAAGGCCAGATTCATGCGTTTTATGACCCCTAAACTATAATATCTCCCCTCAAAGGAAGAGTACCCTCAAATGCAAATAATGTTTTTTCAGTGGAGCATGAAAAATAAAAGTGTTTGAGAAGACCTCTTAATTAACATAAATCCTAAGCAGCAATTTGTTTACCTCAGTTAATCTGGCCCTGAATGGGCTATTATTATTATTGTCAGGTTTAAAAATGTCATTCATTTGGCAAGATTTTAGCTGATGTATAATGACTGTATGGTAGATAAACTAAGCGGAGCCTAGATTATACTTAAATATGAAGTTTTAAGGTGATTTTGTGGATTGTGTGGAAACACTTAGGCTTTCAACTCTGAGGACCTAGATTTAATTACAGTTTCTTCTCTGGAAAACTTTATTTCAGGGGTCCGGGCTCTGCCCATCGATTCTTACTTCTACAATCCAAATATTAGTGTAGTTAAGCCACCACATCGCACAAGGGATATACATTATCCGGCGGCGGTAACTTGTAGAGCCCATCACTTGCTTGCCAACATCCATGATGGGGTAAACCAGAAGGTTGAAGGATGAGCTTCAACGGGCTAAGCGTGGATCCTTCCCGAAAAACTGGAAATGTGGGATACAGATCCTCTAGGGTGGTAACTACAGTTTTACCATGCGCTATTCGGCCGACACGTGATTTTCAAACATTTAATTATCCATTCCAATTAAGGAAGAGAGAATAATCTAAATCGGAGCTGTGCAATATGAGGTTCACAATTAATTTGTGAGGCATGTATTATCGCATTTGCTTGAGTAGCTATTCACATAATTCTATTCCAATAATTTAGAAAAGGAAATTAAGGGAAGGAATGCATAATTTTTCTTTCTAGATTTTTATCGAAAGATATGATCGCTAAAACATGTCAAAAAATTTTACAGTTTAAAACCGGAAATTTTCATCGGTTATATATATCCACAAAAATTAAAAAATACAATAACGAAACTATAATAGGCAAAGGAAATTTTGCTATAATTGATTCAATGAAAATTTATCTAGAACGTAAATATTTCTGAAGCGAAATCTGATCTTCCATACACCAAGTGTAAAGTAATCACAGTACGTTTCTGAGATGAACTTATGAGAAAAAATACACATTTAATTAAAAAATGGTCGGAGGATACTGCCAACCAATAATGCATTTTATCTTTGGCTAGATAATGGCTCAATTATTTATAAAAATAAATAACGATAATTTGTATCATATGAAGAAAATTGCGATATAGTGCATTACTTATACTGTTATGGCATTTGATGAACAACAAAAATCATCTATGAAATTTATACTACATATTATTTATCAAGTAAACGTAATCATTCAGAAAACATGATATTTTTTGTATTAATCTATTTGGAACAGTAATTCATTTTTATATGTGAAAAACTCAAACTGTCCAGCAGAAAAGACAGATTTATACTGCACTTATATCATAAGCACAGTATTACAAAATGGGGGAATTTCTGCTAAAGAATCCTTCTTATATTCATATTTTATTTTATAAAATAATTTAAACGAAAGCAATTCTTACGTTTTACTGTTGATTTTTTTTTAAATTCTTGCATTATATATTGGGGCTAACGAGATATTTTTGTTCTAGATTTATAACAAAATTCGCATACTTCTCCGACAGCTACAAAAATATACGAAAATGGAGGAACTTTTTTAGAAATGTATATATGTTATGGCCCACTTCTTTTAAGCTCGTATCAAATTTGCCTTACACTGCTGAATTTTCCTTAGTTTAAATGATGATATAAAAAAGTAAAACAGAGAGATCAATTTATTTTTTCTGTCTTTTAAAAATTCATAACTGAAAGATTAATATTCATTACTGATCAAAATTTCTGTATACATACATTTTTTAACGTTTAAAATTTAATTTCCGCATGAGAAACTGCCAAAAAAATTATTTTAGCCATGACAACTCTTATAAGTTCAGCTGATCGGTCGATAAGATGAAAGCAATTTGATAAAGACACAGATTGGAAAAAATCGACATTTTTTTTTATAGAACGTCTTTTTGATCCTCTATTTGACGAACATTTGACTCTTTCTAGCGCTTCTTAGAATGTTAATAGAAGAAAAAAAATAATCAATATTAGTCCTATCATAGTAACACCCAATCAATATGAAGGTCTACAGATTAAGAATACAATATAATAATTGGCTACACATTAATGACATGCGAACGTGACTATCGTGACTCATCCCAAATCGTTATTTTTGCCCATAATACAAACCTTTCCACTTGTCTTGTCGTAAAAAACAATATATCGTGATTTAATTTCTCAATAATTAATATTTCGATAACTTTACAGTCGTTACTTAATAAAACCATTTTTAATGCGATCAATCGCACGAAACGATCCGAGAATCTATCGCACAATCACCAATTTTTCGATTAAAGAAGAGGAATAAAAAAATTTTTTTTTAGAAAACAGATTTGCACTAAAATAAATCTTTAACGCACACACACGATAAACAAAGATTGATCATTGACGCAAGAAAACTCCGCGAAGTGACGAAAAACTTAGAAACCATTTTGAAATTAAAATATTCGTAAAATGCGGTCATTCCAGTTTTTTATTAACACGTTTAAAACTTTGAGCACCTGCAAAACGGTGTTACAAATTCCTATCTCAACTTAATTGTAATTAACTTGAGTAGACGTTACGTATTTTAAATTCAGGCCATATTCGAATATGGGACACTTTTTTGGAACAGATCGATTGTAACTGTGGGAACCACCGAATACAAATACATAAGTAGAAACAAATTATATATCAAGTTATTAACGCATACATTCGAATATAAGTCGAGAAATTGTGGATGTTTCCTTAAAAAAAGTACAGTGTCGGCTTATATACGGGTCATGTCGGGTTTCTACTTATAGAGAAAAATTTGCGCTAATAATTTAACTACAAATTTTTAAAACAGCATTGCTAGAAACATTTTCAAATAATTAATTATAGTACCTGTAAAATAAGATGAATTTTTTAATATAAAATATATCTAAACATCTAAACTGTTTTGGATCTTTCACCTACTTCCGAAATATGTAAAATCGAGAATAGTTGGTTATGCTCTCGACCATACTTTGTTATCGATTTATACATTGGTTAATCCGTTTTTCAGCTTTGAGAGATCCAAAAATTAGATTTCGACTTATATTCGAGTATATAAGTTATATTCAAAATAGAAAAGTTGAAAATCTGTTTTAAATTATTAAAAATTTAATATTGCAGATGCAAATTAGATTCATAATTAAAACATATGATGTCTCGAAAACAAGTTGACATCGATAAGCTGTTCTTTCCTGTATAATTAAGTTTCCATGGTTATGAAATAATGTTAACACAGTGTAAAATTGGGAATATTCAATCAGTAGTTTGTAGAATCCAGATAAATTGCAGATCCTTAACCATACAATCCACAAAGAATGATTCTAAAGAGATTACTGTGTATAAAAATTACGATGACAATCAGTTGAATATTGTAAATAAAGTAAATACTGTATGCATATATATATATAACTTATGATCATTTATTGCTGTGTACTTTAAAATTCAGAAAAAAAATACTTGATATTTTTACAAATAATTTATATATCTGAAGTCTTCGCTTAGGTACAGGTGAATTGCAGAGAATCAGTGGAAATAATCGGAATTGGCAGCTTTCCCATAGATCTACTGCGTGAAACAAGCATTTTTATTGAACTACAATTTTCCGAAAATCGTATGGGGTATAATCATGATAACGATATCGGGAAAAAGCAAGAAACTACAAGTTTCAGACTTTCCACTTCTTTAAATAAATTGTCTGAATTTTTTATGAAAAACAGTCTGCGGAATATAAATAGCAATTTTCATTTTTTTAATCTATTTTCCTCTTACAAAAAAAATGGTTTTATGTATTCATTTGTAAGTCCGCAAATTATTTAATCAAATTTTATAGAAAATTCAAATTTTAAGGATTTTTTTTTCTTGTTATCCGATGCAGCATAAAACGTATTTTGAAATTACGTTTCTCATTATAAGATAATTGTTTTAAATTATTTATCGCAGATTTATTTATAAATACGGCTTATCGTTACTTACAGCACATACTGTATATATTTAAACAGCATTATATGCTACAGAATAGGTGAATTTCGAAAACTCCATTTTATATCACGACGTAGACTTTCAATGCGTCGTGATATATGGATAAAGTGGTGGTGATACAGCACTCAAATATTTCAGTTAAATTTGCAATATTTTCAGCCATATATCACGACGCAATGAAAGTCATTGCGTCGTGATATATATGGATGAAAATATTGCAAATTTAACTGAAATATTTGAGTGCTGTAGTCAGAAATAATAAAAATTGATTTTAACAGAAAGTTGTTGTTTCTACACAAGAAGTGATTCGTGAACATTATAATGACTTTATGAGTTTTATGAGCTTAATGATAGCAAAGAGTTATTTTCGAAAAAATGCTGTTATAACTTTTTATTATCCATTCAAACGGAAATCGAATTCGAAATTTCGATGAGGAATAGTAAAAAATAAGCTATAAATTTAGTTTTTATTCTCTGATAAGCGTTAAACATGCAATTTAGAGGAATAGTTGGTTAGATTATTGGAGAATATTTTGTTGATGTAAATACTTTTAGCTAAAACAAACAGCTGGACAAATAAAATGTGTGAAAGAACCACATGTTTTGTTGAGCCAACTGTTTAAAACGCGAAAAAATCGCACGCCCAGTACGAAAATATATATTTAACTTAACTTAAACTACAATAATAATCATATTAAAACTTATTGCTACTTTTCAACTTCTGTTATAAATTTGTGACCATGATCATTACTGAAAGTTATTTTCTTTCACGTATTGCCCTGTAAACGGAATTCGTTTCCTGTAACGATTATTCGAGTTATTACATAAGATTGAACAATGAGTTTCTTTGATGAAGCCGAATTAAACAAGTACGTGACTCAATAACAACACAATTCAAAAACAAATCGTGCCAATTTTATAATAAAATAAGAGAGAAGATAAGAAACGTTCTATTTTAAGAAAATCGCACTATAGCAACTTTCTTATCTAAATAATGTAATTCTACAAAATCGATTACCAGATTTGCAATTCCAGAAATTAATCTAGAAGCGATACAAAACGAGCAATTTTCTAACATGCAAATTGTTGATGTTACACAAATTTCATTGAGAAATCGCATTCTTCCAAGTAGTAATTTTAAGTTTAATAATTTCTGAAGTTTCAAAATGTCTCTCTAAATTTCGCAAAACTGTAATTATATTTTAATGCATCTCGCAGGAAATAACGAACCGTGACGAAACTTAATCTCAGCAAAGTCGAAAACTTGATAAAAGTTTAAGCAAACTGAATTACGACGATATTCTTTATATTTGTTTATTTTAATTATAAAACATAAACGGTAACAAATCTCGAACGGAATCGCTAAAAATCGATTCGATTATTCGCACCTCTCAGCGATTATCGACGTTTGAGAGGAATAGCGGAGCGTGTTTTAAACGAGAAAAATCCAATTAATTAAAAGCGTTATCGAGTCGGAAATTTTACGTTTATCTAAACGTACTGATTTATTTAATAATCATTTTATATTTGGTTTGGCATGTATCCTTATCGGTCGATTCTAAGAGATTCGAGAAGGGCGAATTTTGGCACGCATCCACGAAGAATCGTTGCAACAGATTAAAAAGAAAAAAAAAGGTGATAAAGTGGAAAATGCAACAGATTCGTCGTTACTTTATCGGAAGGAAATTTAGTAGAAAAATCGATAATCGTTGCGTACCAGCAAGATTTTTTTTAAACGTTGCAACTTGTTTCTAGAGAGAAAAAAAATTTTTTTTTATTTATAAAGTATTCCAAAGCAAACATAGTAGCATAGATCATATAGAAACTATTTGTTTTGGAACCATTGCACGAAGCATACTTTCACGCTAAACAAAGCTACGTTAGCTGTTTCGTCGACGATCAACAAGTACATCCCAGAGCAGAAGGTTGGCTATCGATTGATAGGATGTTTACTTCAAAAACAATTATATTTGGAACTGATTACGTTAAAAAAAAAAAAGTTCCTGATCGTGTCAGTCAAAAATTTTGCCATGGAATAGATGAGCAATGTTCAAACACTGATTAGATAAAAGTGGAAGCTTATTTTTATCGCGTGTTTGTTTTGCTTTCGTTCTTCCTAAATAAATAGATCTGAGACTAATTCACAAGTTGCCAAAAAGATGAGCTACTGATAATTAAAAACAAAAAAGAATCTTGACATTCGATTAATGAAACCAATTTTGGTTATTTACGTATATCTCTTCTTATTTTGGTAGACTCAAAAATTAATTGTTTAAAAAAATGTCACAATCGCTCGACGTTTAGTTTAATGACTTTAACCGATTTGTAGATATGTAGATATATATATAATCGCGTTATCTCATTTACCTCTTTGATTTTTACAGCTTTCTAATGATCGTTATCATCAGCTTAAATCACTTAGGCGTTGACTGTTCGTGATTATCGCTCTCTCGGATGAAAAATTACTGATGTTACGATATTAGTCAATCGTCATCTTTTCATTTGGCCATTCTGGTTAGCCAATATGTCAGATCATCATCATTTATCAGTGAAAATTTTATTATCCGGGAGAAAACTTATTCGATGAACGGTATCAATTTTCTTTGTGATCATTATCGGTTTTAAAAGAACTTTAAATGTTTAAAGAAGCTTTTTTACAAAAGTTATTTTACACGTAAAACTGCAACTTTTGATGACATATCCGCATTCAGAAGTCGAAATATACGTATGAATAATCCTTAGAGAATTCTGCCATGGTCTTGCAAAATATTTGTTGTTTACGACGTGATCCAAGGATGTATTGAATACAATTTTGACTGATAATCGAGTCAAATGTTACTGAGATTTTGGCTAGCTTGAATACCACCGATCTCGAACATTTTTCTGAATAATTTTTTAAAGACAAAAACTATTTAAAAAGACGCGAATCCCGAAAAGATGAGCCAACTCGGATGCTCGATATTATATTTAAAACTAATCGAATTCCGATCTTTTTCGACGTTTAAAATAGATTCGATCGTATCTTGTTAAAATATTATTCCTTCGCATCTCTTCTCGGTCTATATATGTTGTAACAACCGATACAATTGTGTTATCTACAAAAGGTTAGGTGAAAAAAATAAAGAGGAGGAAAAAAATAGGACAGGCAGCTGGGGGTCTGCATGTTTGGCGACCCTCACAACTCCTGTCTGGTTTCAATGTAGAACTACTGGATATCTTCCAAGATTATTTATAAACCAGTGACGAGATCAGGACCCAAATGAACTCGGTGATCGCAGTTGGCGATCTAGACGTTAAAATATACGAAATTCTGTACTAATATAGATCTAATTTACTAATATCCGTAAACGTTTCTTTACGCTTAACAAAACGTGTTTTAAAAATAAATTTTTACTATCCTTGTGTAATATTAGTTCAGTTACTTCAAACACACAGTACAAATGCATCATTTTTTTTCTTTTTTTTATTGAACGTTCCTTCAGGCATTGTTGTAATAACAAGATAAATAGAAGCAGACGGGTATCGGATCGAATGACATTTGGAAATGTTTTCTGTCATCGATTTTTGTCTTACAGAAAAACTAGACACGTCAGTAAATCTAAATTCGGAAAAACAACGACCGCCTTCGTCGTCGTAGTCTTCTTCACGAAAGCCAGCAGTTGTTTGTGTCAATAAATTTCAATCGAAATTTGTATTGTTCCATTCGCTAAAAGATATCTTTATAGACGAGCTGAATAAACACGATCATTAACTGCATCGTCGCAAATCATTAATCCCTTCGACAGTTTTATCTGCGAAAGATCTGCAAGAAAATTTCATCGCTGAACGGAGTAAAATAGTTTACACCGTTTCAAAATTTTGGATCCGAACGAATCTTGACAAATTTTTAAAATATGTGTCAAAACTGCATCCTACACAAAGTTTAAACTGGGACTTGGAATGGATGCTGCCAAAAGCTACAATAGGTTTTTGCAAACAATACTTCTCTATCATTCGATTCAAATCATTCGTAGGCGATTTAAATGAACAGAATACAGTATTCATACAAGTTAAGCTTTAATATGTCTAACATAACTTGATTGACGTTATGTAGGATAAGCTACATTTTATTCGGTACTAGTAAGTCTAATAACTTCTAAGCTCTCTTCATTCGTATCTTCATAAACCGTTCGACTTTTGAGAGTTTGACGACGACGAAACAAGAAAAAAATTGTTTATGAAAATCCCGATGAATGAAATATTAAATACTTTCTATGCGTGTAGAAGAATCGATAATATAAAATATTTAAATTTAAATATCGCAAAAAAAAAAAAAAAAAAAAAAACATAAACATTCGAAAGGTGAAAGGTCGTGCGTGTAGTGTGTGACTGCAGTCCAGTAGCATTATAATTTGCGACAAAATCATTCCAGTTAGGAATATTTTTCTCCTTTTATTCGGTTGGTTCCATCTCAGTATTCGAAAAGCAAAAAAAGTAATTTTTTTAAGTCGTGAAAAATCCATAAGCTACAGTAGATGCTGTATAGTCGATATGTGTACGCGTACATACATCTGCAAAAATCTATAATTGCGATACAAGAACTTTGCCAACGTTTCAATTTTTAAGTTCGCTGCATTTATACGAATGATTAGATATTATACTAATGCATGCGAAAGCACCATCATTTCCAGAAAATTCAATTTAATCTCCCTGTTGCGCTCCTCTCCGCTGATGTCCGCAATCAGACCGCTTATAGCTAGCATTCACCAATCCATTCAGAATAAACAAATTTGCACAGACTGGATTTAAAATGAAAACACACTTGAATATTCGGCTGATAGGTACAGAAAACACGTAAAGGGACAAATTTACAAAAATTCTATAAGGCAGAGAACCTGAGTTCAAACTAGACACTTGTTATATAAATCTGTGATGCAACAACATCTTGCAAGCAATTCGAATCTATTTTTGCTTTTCTTTCTGAAGTTTCTTCACACCATAGGGATTTTTTTCAAGAAGTAATGCTTTGTACAACTCATCATTCTATTAACTTATTGAAATCTGAAAAAGATGGTCTACTAACTAGTTTTAATATGAGAAAAAAATCTATAAGCACAATAATCTAATAATTTACTTTTAAACTTTTATCTTTAAAAATCATATTTTTTATTTAAAATTTGATGTTATAACAGTAATAAATATTTTCTTTTGTATTTTTCCTCCCCATTGCAAGAAAAAAAGTCTACAGATGTTACATTTTTTCATACATAATAGTAAGAACTGATCCTAGTGATGCAATCGGTTTATAAATAGTAGTAGCAATTAAACAGTCGAGTTTATGAGAATTAATAGAACTTGCATATTATTTCCTAAACTTAAAAATAACTTTAGCCTTCGTTATGCAAAACTCTCTCTGCCAAATCTTCGTAACTTAAAGAGTCTCCTAAAATCTCGAACTTGTACATAGTAATTAAATGTAGGAGAATTAAAAGATGTCAATCTTCCGTTCGCCACTTAGCAATGGAATCTTCTAAGCCGAGATATGCGAATTTTATGGTCGGAAAAGCTGAAAAAAATTGTATATAACAACCCAATTTACGCTAAATTTATGTTTATATAATCGCAGAATTATGTTCGACTTAAATTCATAAATATTTTGATAAAATATACCTGGTTATTTTGCCTAAGAAAAAATAAGGTAGACAAAAAAATTTATTAATGTATTCTCGGGACCTGCATACAAATAAATTCTCTTGTTTTTATTCGATATTTTCTATAAAATTAATGCTAAGAAGCGCTTCTGGAAAAGGCTAACGGAACAAAAAGCAACAGAACAATTGTTTTCTATTTATAGGAACTTTTCTATCCGTTCCAAAAAACAGTAGATGTTCAAAAGTATTGCTGAAATATTTCTTAATATCGACAATTTTTTTCCACTCTCATAATATGATTTTTTTTCTACAAATTAAATTAGAACGGAATCGATTTTTCTTCGTTTATTATAATAATAAATCGGAATCGATAACAAGAGGGCACTTGAAAGTGCGCCGACTTCTTCGTCTATACGCGTATTCAATTAACGGTAATTACTGCAATAATTACGAATAATTGAATATATTCCTAACTTTTCTTCATGCATTAATTAAAGTTTATATATCTGAAGCCGGGTTTTATGTAAGGGAGGAACCAGAAAACTGCACCCAAGAGTCGCAAACGCGTCATCAAATTTGAGCAGAGAATACCTGAACCTTAACGGCTACAATATGTTTAATGGATTCTTTAATTATTTCTTCGTTTAATTCGTTTTAATGTTTTGTAATAAGCGGAAAATTTCCCTAGATGGAATGGGAATGTATTCCGCACCCGTACGTAATGAATAGCTAATGAACACTTCATTTAAAGCGAATTTGCATAACTCGCACACCGGCGACAGGAGGGGGGAAAAAGTCAAAAAAAATCGCGTGTCGCTGGTCATTGGCTGCGTCGTATTGCACGACGCGATAGAAACAATATTGCATATTTGAAATATCACGCGTTTAAACTCTCTTTTATGGTCGCTGCGAAAACAACGGCTCGAAAAACGAATAAATAATGCAAAGCGTATGACGTTATAAATAATGCATAACGCTTCCGAATAGGCTGGCGAGTGCCGAATAATACCCGATAATTATACCATTTTTTGAAAAAAGATAATCGATAATACGCGACCGAGATTAAAATTAAATGCTCGGAAATATATCCGAACAATCGCATAAAAATGCTCGAAAAATAAATAAGTAAAAAAAAAAAATCCGTGACAAAGCGCGCGCGATGAATCTGCACTCTCGTTGCCAAATCGTATATGCGTTCTTTTAAATCTGACACGGTGACTAAAATAACTTTATCTTTGCTGGCAAATATTTCGGCAACAATGAGATCGCTGCTCTTAACTGTGTGGCAGGGTCTCCTACTTAAACTAGGAATAAATAATTTTATTTTATTTTAAAACAGTGGAACGTCTCTGTCCCCATGTTGCGTGTACCGCTTCGTACTAAACATTCCTAGGCTGTTAAAAACGTGCCGAATCGACTTATATATGAGTAATTTCGGTCGTTACAAGTGGGATGAAATTTTCACATATTTTTTGCAATTATGAAAACTGTTTGTGCTTAAAAATAAGGCACGCCTTTATACGAAACGGGATGAATAATTGCTATCCGTTGGTAAAAATCGATGCGTTAAATCACGTTAAAATTATACTTGAACACTTGTCGGAATAAGTGAAGAAAATTATCGATTGATAAATCTATAAACTGTTTTGTGTTAAATAAGAGAAACCTTTCGAATCCTGTCAAGATTATGACTGAAATCGCAACATTCTATATAAATAAAACACAAACACGATAAAAATAAAAAAATTTTATCCGGAGTCTGGAGTCTGGTCGCTAACAATTTGTTCCGATTTGTCAACAGCTAAGTCGGACAGAGCTCTGGTTATTAAGAATAAACGTTTCGTGATGATCAAACGTTTCTGGGAACAACTACATCCAAGAAATTTTATTCGGCCGTATATCTATCCTACAAAGGAAGTATTTAACACGATACAGACTTATTAAAAAATAAATAAACTTCGGGTTTCCTGGAATTTTGAGTTAACTGGCGATTTATGGTTTTTTTTAAATGGCCAGCTATAAAATTACCTTTCGTGTGATCGGTAAATTGTATCAAAATCCCAGAATAAATACATTAGTTTAAAGGAAACTGACTGAACGTGGGCCGTGTGCCAAGTTGAATTTAAACAAGATAAGTGTTGCTAGCTAGCAGTATTAAATACTATGGATTGCTTTTTTGAATTTGTTAACATTTAATTAGGTTATTTGGATAGTTATATTTCATTATGATTTTTCTGTTTTATCAGATTTTCGGTTCTATCCGAATCATATTTTTCTCTTTTTAATTAATTTTTTTTTTTCCTCTGAACATGCAGAATAAATGATTTTCGAACTATTAAGACTCTAGAGTTCGTGTGTGATGCTAGAAATAGAAATTTCATTATTCTAAATAGTTATAAACAACAAAAATAAATTTACTTCTGCTCAAAAAATAAAAAAAAATCAATGGAAAAATTTCTCTTTGTTAGTGCAACATTTAAAAGGTAGATAATTTCCTTAAAGAATTATTGATTCAGTAAGTGATTTGATTTATTTATTTAATATCCAGAGATTTTGATTTGCTTTAAAATATCATTTTTAATAACAACCAATGCATCACTGACTCATTCAAAAAAAAAAAAAACATTTACTTAAAATAATTTTTAAAAATTTATTCTGATAAAACAATGATGGCAAAATCAATGGTATTCTTACCAATTTTGACAGCTTTCAAAATTTGGATAGCAATTTTTGTTCTTATTTAAAACTTCAATACTGTATTTTTAAATTCATTTATATGCTTCATAATATAAATAAAAACAAATATTTATGTTTTATTCAGATAATTAGTTTTGTATCTATGCCAATAAGTAATATCATGGCATGTCTTGATATACATGTTGCCTGATTTTCCTAATTTTGCTACACAAAAGATTTTGGATTTGCTACCACTAGTATTAAGTATTTGTTTCAATATCCTAATTATTCTATAGTACTATATTAATAAACCAATTGTAATTCACTCTCGTAACAATTACCATAAATGTAAAATTTCTGATTATGAACAACAGATTAGATATGTTAACATAAAAAAAAACAAATAGCATTTTAATCTGGGAAAAAATTTTTACTGCTACAGTAATGTTTTCAACCTTCTTGAGGTCATCTTTAGCTGAGAATTAACCCAAGAGAAGTTTGAAAATATTACTTACCTAAGTTAAAAAAAATTTTCTCCTAATTAGTATTGTTTGTTTTTGTGTTCTATATCAATTTTATATCATGAATAGATATGTTAATAGCTTATAATATGTGATTAACTTTATATTAGTATAAATACAAATATTAAATGTGCTAATATTGAAATCAATTTATAAACAATAAATTTAGAAAACTATATTTAAATTTGTATGACAAATTTTAGATATTTTATATTAAAATGGGAAATATGAGTATTATAAGTTTGATGTATTTAATAGCAAGCAGCTGGATTTGAAAGCTTGTATGTAAAGATCAATCAATTATCTGATTAAAATTTCAATGAATTAAAGAGCTGTTATTAAACTTCATAATATTACAATATTGGATACTCTGATGAATTGAGGAATTTATTAATCAAATAAATATAGATGAATCATATATTTCAAAAAAATGAAAACAAAACTTTGCAACTTATTATTACACTTAACTTTGCCACTTATAATCATCACTTAATGCTTGATGATATAAATTGTTTTATGGGCAATTAAAAAAATTTATATCATCAAGCATTATTTTAACAGCACAAAGAAAACTATGATGCAAAATGCTTAAATATAAATTATGAATTCTGTTGTTTTTTAATTACTATTTTTAGTAATATATTAAATTTATGTAATTATATCACACAGCAATAATTCTCAAACTTTTTTTTACTATGACACCATCTTTTATATTCAAACAGCACAGCAAATAATTAACAAAATAAATGTTAGGTATTCTGCAGTAATGACAATTATTGCTTTAGGGCTACTATTCATTTTCAATTTATAACAAACTATGGATGAGTGCTAACTAAAAATGCTTTTGATAAATAAATTTGATTTAAATCCTAAGTTAGTTAAACTAATTCCTGATTCAGATAACTATAAAATAAAAAAAGACAAAAATTTTTTTCTTAAATCAAAAAATATTTTTAACAAAGTATTTTCCAGTATCTACTGATCATCAGTAATCAAAAGACTGAGAAATAAAAATATTTTTTGGTTTGAGTAAAAAAAATTATTTTTTGTCTTTTTATTTCATAGTTATCCAAGTCAGGAATTACTTTAACTAAATAACTTTGGACTTGAATAGAATTTAT
The DNA here is from genome assembly GCA_011317285.2 of Androctonus mauritanicus. Lineage (NCBI taxonomy): Eukaryota > Metazoa > Arthropoda > Arachnida > Scorpiones > Buthidae > Androctonus > Androctonus mauritanicus. The sequence continues at coordinate 19,427 of WUQG02009783.1, forward strand.
TTACCAAAAGTACTTTTGGATAGCATTCATCTATACTTAGTTACAAACAGAAGATGGGTGCTGCCCAAAAACAATAACTGTCATTACTGCAGACTACGGTACTTATAACAAGCCCACAGGTTAGAAAAATGATATGATGTATTAGCCAGTTATTATTATTTTATATAACAAATTATTTATTGTATATCGCAAATATTATTCAACATAATTTTATTGAATTATTTTAAATTAAAAATAATGGTTAATAATATAAATTCCAGAACCAATTTTTACTGCATTAATATATTCATATCTTTTTAACAATACAAAAATACACTTAAAGAGAACTAAAATTATATTTAATCAATAGAGTTTAATTATATTTGATTAATATGGGGTTTTTAAATGTGTTTTATATTATTAAGTACAATAGGAACATTGTTCTATTCTATAATAATATTTTTATTTATTACTACCGGTATATATTTTATTTTAATGATTACTTTATTCATAATCACTTCCTTAAACATCTAAATTATTATAATATTTGCAGAATTAATTTCCTTATTAAACTAAACTGACAACAAAAACAGTATATTTTAATTTAAATTATCGAGATGATATATACAATACTATTTCTGTATAAACAAATTCATATAAAATTTAATAACCATTCATTACTAAATTTTCCATAAAGAAATCCAATAAATTGCTTTATTGAAGTTATGTAGTTTCTTGAGCCAAGAAACTAACTTCAATAAATATAATTCAAAGTAAAACCAGTATTGGAAGTTACTCAGAACCAAATTAAAATACAATTATTCCCATTATTTATATTGCTATATACAACTTACAATTCACTGTTTAAATAAAAGTAAAGACAAATATTCTATGCTGCATAATTCTATATAATCAAGAATATCAGCTACATGCATAACAATAAGGCAAACACCAAAGGTCAACCGTTGTCAATGTTAATGTTAAAACTGATTTTAATACAATTATTTTCAGAACCAATAGATATGCTAACAACCAAAGTTTCTTTTCTTGTATACTTAGTTTAAATTTGCATTATATCTAAAAGTAAACTGACATTCAAGATTCCAGATTAATAAATGATGATAAACTTACAGGTATTATATATAAAAATATATGTTCCAGGATATTTGCTTTAAATGTGTATTTATTCTATATATATCAATTCTAAATTATTAACTATGTTACAAATTTGAGACATAACTGAAATTTAGCAAATTTTTACTTTGCCTGTATCAAAATGTTTTGTGGAAACAATATGAAAATGAATGTATTTACTTCTATTTTATAATTAAAATATAAAATATTTTTTTTATAATTGTAAAAATATTAATTTTTTTAATATTTTATAATTACAAATATATATATATATATATTAAATAATATATAAATAATTATGCATCCTTCCAGTTATATAACCACAGACTTGAAATTGGAGATCAAAGAAATAATTGAAATGATTCTTTATTTATATGTTTTATCACAAAAATCCATCGTTTTTGATAATAGACTAAATATTTGTTGTTTATTCCATCTTATCCTGTTGAAAACACTACCAAAAAATTGAAGAGTTATATTCTCCTATACACTAATGTAATACTCCTAATATATTCTGAAAATTTCAATATAAAATGAAAAATCCAACAATGGTTAAATTCAATACATATAAATATGTGCAATGATAAACAGAATTGGAAGATAAAATTTATGAGCATATTATGAGTATAGATATGAAAATTTAACACTATAAGTAGTGTTTTTTGCAACAACATAAATTATTTAAAAACATTTTTATTTGCATTTTATAGAAATTCAACAAAAATAAAAAATTTATATATCCACATATTTCTGAAGTCACAGAATTTGAAACAGCATAAATGAAGGACATAGTGCATATATTAATATTGCTTATCATATTTTGTATGAGAACAAGTAAATTGTTTTAAAATAAGCTTTTTTATAATAGATCATGTTTTGTACAATATAGTATTGTGATGATATGCACAACTGATTATGATTAATTATGTATATTGTCATAATAATTTTATAAAAAAAAAACAGTAGAAATAAGAAACAGAAATGGAAGATAGAAAATATCTAGAATTATATTTGTTGTGTATTATATTTTTTGGATAGAGCTGGTCAGTAATTTTTGTGAGCCACAGAGTTATTTAGCAGTCTTGATATGATTTAACCACACATTCAAATCCTCTGTCTAATTTTGACCATCACAAACAATTCTACAGATTAGCTTTCCTACTGTATGTGGAACAGATCAGGAGGGATAAAGTTGCTCACATTTGTATATTGTTAAGCTTAAATAATTGCTACTAAATTGTCCATTGATTAAGATTGTAGCCTATAAATTTAACAATATTTATAATTATCTAGTTTTTATATAAATAATAAAAAAACAAGAATTTATTAAAGATAATATAAATTGGCTTGACAGTTAGTTTCTTGTATTTATTTTTAAAGGTAATATATTTTTATGGAATAGTAATTTCAGTAAATACAGTATAATTTTAATCACTTGAGAACTGAATATCACTGAGGTGAAAAAATATACATATATACTGTTTTATGAATTGTACTATATGTTACTGAATTGCTTATTAAAAAAAATAACAACTAGCTTTAACATGCAACTACATATCATTCCATTCTTTTTACTAACTTTGGTATATCATTAATAATTACTGAATAACAATGCTTCAACATTAGAAATATATTTCAGCACATCTTGACAATTTGTCATCAGAAACCTACTTAAGGATTTAAAATTTTCTACATGATTGAAAAAATATAGATAAAGAATAATAATTTAAAATAAATTAAGAGAATTTTATAAATAAACAATTTAATAAAATGCAAAAGCACTATAAAGAAAAATTTTTCTATTTTAATTCTTCTGTATTTTTTTTTGTCATCATCAACAGAACAGAAAACAATAATTTGTAAAATTTCATTTCTTTATCAAATAAGTATTTAATTATATCTATAAAAAATTATCAGTTATCAATTGTGAAATTTCTACAAAATTTATTATTTCATTTAAAATAACTAATATTTTTAATTTTTTTGCATGATTTTTATAAAATTTTTTTTGCAATATTTATTTTTAGTGAAGTTATAAAAACAAATGGGGTAATAATACTTGGGACACCTATGCTTTTAATAATCATTAAAACATATTTTTATGTCATAAATATGGAATATTTTTATAATAATTTCATAAATTAATGCATTAATTTTGGAAAGTTATTTTTTTAATAAATTATTTAAATTAGTTTGCAAAAATTACAATTTAATAATAATAATAAAATTTCTAATAAAAAATCAAATACACACACAAAAATATTATAGACTAAAAAATACTTTTCTATTTATTCTTTTTATTGAATTAGGACTATATTTTAAAATTTTATTAATAATATAAGGACAGTCCCTGACTCACATAGATTTCCTGACTTACAAGAAAAATATATACTGATCAAAGTGGATGAAGCTATAATACAGAGATACAAGCTTTTTACTCCTAATTTCAACATTTATCATATGTATTATACATGTGTTTTATGTGCTTATTAGATGAGTTTTAGTGAATGAGCCAGACTCAAATCCAGATTCCTCCTAAAATCTGTAGGATTCTGAATTGAATCAAAACTCTCCAAGATGATAAACAACTGCTTTACAATGTAGTCATCCACCCAATTTATGAGCTTATTCTTTAATACAACTATTCTTAATGTTACATCTTTAAGATCAGAGATCATACTCTATTCAGTATTAATTAGTACTGAATAGGGTATGATTCAAAATACATAAGATTTTGCTGAACAATCTATTTGTATAAGTTGAGGATTTTCTGTATTGAGTTATTAATTTCATATCAAAAATATTTTTTATTTAATTTTTAAAGAAATAAATTTTTGTTTACTATATTCCTTCATAATTTTTTACATAGCCCAGTTTTTTCACAAAATGTTTCTTAATTTCAAAAGAATCAATGACTAACATTAAAGCAGTGTTAAAAATTTTAATTACATAAATATAACATTTTCAATCGGAAGACCTAATACTCTTCAATACATACACTAATAACAAAGACATCAATATACATACATTAATGAAAAATAATATAGAAGCTTTTGAAACATTTTAGATTTCTAGAGTTCTTTTCTGAACTTAGTTCAAAGATTTCAATTTTAGCATAAAACATGTTGCATTATGATGATTTTTATATTACAAAGAATGTAAGGATTATGTCGGTAATAGCAAATTAACAATTACTTAGGTTACCAATAATTTCTTACTAATTGTATAAATTTTTTAAATTATAATATATAATAAGTATTAAGAAAATAATAATACTAAACTAGATGTTTTAAAAAAACATATATTCTTTATAATTAATAATATAAATCTAAGATTTGAATAAAGTTTTATATAGATTCTTTTTGACTGTGAACATCCATGCATTAGAGATTCATCTTCTGGTTGTTGGTTAATAATATTTCTTTGTTCACTTCTCTTCAGGATCATGATTGCTTTCTTTATAAGTCCTTCTTGTAATTTTTTTATACTATTCAGAACTCTTAGCATTATCATAATTTATTTCTCAATTACATTTTTATTATTTTGCATCTCTTTTCTCTCCAATTATTATATTTAATAATTTGAAATTTTAGACATTCTACTTTTTTATATCCAAAATTATCCTATAATTTTTTATTTTGTTAAAATGATCTTTGATAATATCTAGAACATAATTTATAATAATTAATATTTTATGTGAAAATTAGATTTGTTACAGTGAATTTAAAATAACAACAACAGATTATGAAAAATTTTTTTATAACAGTTCAGTATCCTTATAGATATATTAAACTGCCTTATGTAAATGTTAGGTCTTATGTCAGTGGACCTATATAGATTAGACTAATTTATATATTTAAATTCTCATTTTCATCTTTATTATTATTAATAAAAATAATAATTTTTAAATCCATATTTTATCTTTATATTATTAGCTTATGTTATTATTTTATATATCTTTGTACTATTTAGTTTTTTGTTATTCTTTTCCAAATAATATTCCTAATAATTCTTGCTATATCCTTCATACATGATTTATGCTTCTTTACCATTCAACTTAGCTCCTGCAATCAAGTTGTATGAATAATTTGTTAAATATCCATGTAATATTTATTCTTTATAACTATCATTTAATGATAACTTCTTACCCAGATAGTTTTTTTAATCTAAGCATCTTTCCTATAAATTTTTCTTATTTTAATTATTAAAAATTATCCATCAACAATATACAGCAAATTTTTCTTTCTCAACGATATCATTCATCTGTGTATACTAGTGCCAGCAAGTGCCAATGCCTGATGCAACTCCACCTTGACCTCAATCTTTTATTTTAATAATACTTTTGGAATTAATCATTATATTAAAAATTTTATTTCATATTAGTTTAAGTTATTTTCTTCATTTTCAAATTAGTTTTATGTGTTTATATATTTATTTTATTAATGTAATTATTTTCTCAAATTATTTTTATAAATATTCTATATTGTGTCTCTAGATACTTTATCAAAATCAATCTATTTTAAAAATTCATTAAACCACTTTCAGTGTTGTTTACTTAGCATTTCTTTTATATAAGCAAGTTACAACATTATACATTTCTATCCATATTATTTCATTTTTTAATATAATGTTTATTAATACAAATTAGCATAATTAATTTTAAATTGTAAATTGGAATTTTACTTCTCCAAGTTTTCTTGTTCAATATATAACACTCACTAAAACAATAATGAAAAATAATTTAATTAATAGAAAATATTTGTTTCTGTATTAAGTTTAATTTTTTTGTATAGTATTTAGTGATTATTTTATTTGTATAAAACATCTAGTAAACATGTTATCACAAATTTATTTTATGCAGATTTATTGTTATTCAATGAAACTATAAATCAATTCATAGAATAAAATACAAGCATTTACTTTGGAATATTTTAAAATTCCAAATGAATCTTGTTAAAGTTTTAATAATAAACCAAGGTTTATTATTAAAACTTTTATAAGATTCCAATTAACTGTATTAAAAATAATAATATTAAAAAAACGTGAAAAAAGGTAACAAAATGCTGTTCTGATACATTCCATTGAAAAAAACTGTAATGTTAAGTGAATACATCACTATCAAAATTTTCCTATTCCTATATAATTGCAAATCATAACTAAAAGAAGCACAATGTGCTTATTTTAAAATCATTGAAGTAATAAATTATAAATAATAATAAAAAAAACTATTTACAAAAAATTATTTACAAAATATAAAATTTTTTTCTTCTTCATGAGCATTTTATTTATTATTATTTCTATACAATTTAAAGATACTCTTTCAATAACAATCATTATCAACTAGAAATTTTAAGTAACAATGGAAAAAGTTATCCAAACAAATAACTTCCCAACAATAACATTATTACTTATTGGCATATAATCAATCAAAAAGCATTATACAATGATTATTATATAAATCAAATAATAAATAGTTTAATACTATCATCACCTATGACTGCAATACACTGACCCAGATCCTAATACTACAGTATTTTACTTTTAATGGATATATAAAAAATTCACATGGTCATCGTCTATTATTAATAGTTCTGCCAGCTAAATTATAAACAAACTCAATATAAGTATTAAATTTTAATCTGCTTTTATTGTAGAAGTACAATGTTATATAAAAACAATATATAATGTTGATTTAATAGAAATGCAAAAGTAAGTATTCATGTTTTGTGTATAAATGTGCATGGTTTTAATGATCAGTGAAAATTATTATTTGTAAATAAAGAAATGACATCAACATGTACAGATTTAAAAATTAAAAAAAAAATGCAGCGGCTTATAAAAATAAAAAATAAGTAAAGAATGCAACTTTGATGAGACAGTGCAATTGCATTCCACAAATGATTATTTTCAGAGAGTAAAGGCAAGCATCCATTTAAATCGCACACATCACAACATATCACGTGTAACAGTATATTTATTCAGGTGTATAGCAAATTATCACTTACCAGTATCCGTATTCTCCATCTTTATTATTTATTATTATTCAATCTTCTCGCTCTACTTAATCCAAGACGATTATTTCCTTCTTTCGCATTTCGACCATTTCCTTCTTGGAGACTCAGAATCCATTGGCAAGACTCGACTAATCGACAAACTAGAATACGTCATTCCAGGAGAAACGCGTCGCTGCTTTAATCCTATTTTTAAACCAAACTAAAAAATTCCAATATTTTTTCTTTTTCTTATAAAAGAAAACGAAAAATATAATACGTATACGTATTTAAATATATAATTTCAATAATAATATAAAAAAAAAAATTCTTATCCCTTTCAAAGAATGACGTCACGGCATGTGACATCCAGAAGAGGAGAGAGAAGTTTAATAATAGCCAGTTTATAAAGCAAGACGGTAATTACAAACGCGTTTATGACATCTCGCGTTATTTTTAGAGATTTTCGAAACGATTTTTAAATCCTGTAAAGGTTGTTGTTTGGCATGACTTTAATGTCGTGGAACAAAGCCACTTTTACACACAACAAATCTCTGAATGAAGAAAAAAATTAAAATTGTTTTAAAAAAATACAGCAAACCACGCATAAGTGTGTAGATAATAAACTAAACCACATTAAAAAAAATTACAAATTTCTTATTAATGGAATTCAATGAAATAAAACAATTTAACAGAACAGTAAATATACTTTTAATACCAACAGTTTTATTATACTAATTTAATTTCTGTATAGTTATAATTTAAACAAATTACCTGCATCGCATAAAACTCAGATGCTTATTATACCCTAAGCATGATTTATTATTTGTTTATGAGTATATCTTGGTAATAAGCGAAGTTTATGATAAATGTTGGTTATAAAAATACTTTACGACCTCAGTTACGATGGAGGAAGAATATTTTCGGCATTTTTGATGTAATTAATAGAATGAAGTAAAGAATGTAATGTTAAATTTGCTTCTTATAACGCGTGAACGTAGAGAATGAATCATCCATTATGAAAATAGATTGCCCTTTCCATTAATAGTTATTCGATTAAGATAAAAGTTATTTTAATCTATATAAATTATACCATTCATAAAATTATTATTTGCCTGGTTAAGGATAACTTTAATTATTTTGCTTCAAATTCTACAATGTAGATTATTTGCTTTAATGCATCACTTAGCAAACAACATATGATAAACGTTCATTAAAAGTTCCTAGTTTCAATAGATGTTAATAAAAAAATAGGTACAGTAATTTATTTTTAAAATGACGCTGTAACATCCTAGAAAACAAATTATAATTGATAAATTACGCTTAATTTCTTTCGTAATTTATATTCATTTTCTGCTATTAAGTGTTCTTCTATTAAGTTTTTTTTTTTTATTTAGCGTAATGAAGATTCACGGTCGTTAATTATTTACTTAAGGCAAATACATCATAATACAGTATGTTCCTACATTCAATACTTTATTTTTAAATTATTTATAAATAAATATTTTATGTGGAAACTTTTAACACTAGTGCTTTTTTAATGAAATGTTTTTTTGAATGCATATATACAAGTTTTAAATAATTTTCCCATGACGTCTTAATTGCGTCACGACCGCAGAAAAATTTTTACTCTAGATGGCAGCACGTCTTCAAGACCGAAAAGTAAATATTTCTGACCTCAATCTTGTTTATTTGCAAACTATAGCCTAAGTTAAATTTTTAAAATCGTTAAGTATTTCGATTAGAAATTTAATAAATCGAATAATCAAAATTATTTATTTTTTTTTATATTTCGATAAAATGTATTATTCTTACGTATTTATCCAATAATAATTGGTATCAGTTGAAAAAATACAAATTAAAATTTTATCGATTAACTAAGAAATTAAATATTTATTATGCGACTTAAAGAAATTCTCTTTAAATAATTTTTTCTAGAAAATTCCGGAAAAGAAAAAACTTAAAGAAAAAAAAAAAGATAAAAGTAGGTCAAGAATTGTTGACACAGAGTTATTCTTATTTAAGTGAAACAATTTGAAAAATGAGGCCTTTCGTACAAAACAATACAGATTCTGACAAAAATTACATTTTTTTTTTATCAATAATTAAATGATTAACAATAATGTATTTTTAAAATGTAATTTTGAATTTCGATCAGCCAATCGAACTTCGCTGTCGATTTCAAACTTCGGGCGTTCTATTTTAAAAACTCCATGACCATAAGTAGGCTTATATATGACACAACAGCAGTCCGTAAATGAATTAGACTTTTAAGTTTTGCCGGTATTGCCTGAGGATTTTGAAAAATAAATTAGTCACTCTTCTTTTAATAGTAAACTATTTAGCCACCATACCGGATTACAATATTAAGTTTAGGAAGAAAGTTAATTTGTGGTTTTATATGATATAACAGGACGCGTATCGCGTTCTATTCTCGTTCAGTATTTTTAAATTAATAAAGTGACAACATAAACAATATTTGAAATATATCGACAGGATTCTTATAAATGAGTTTAAACGGAATAGTAAAAAAGTTATTTGATCAAGTGCGCTTTACTAAGCTAAACATAGAATTATTAGCGGTTAGTCTCATGTCATAGCAAGATGAAATGGAAGAATGATTAATTTAAGGCGATTAGTTTGTGATAAAAAAAAGAATAATATCTGTTTATGAAAAATATTTAAAAAATATCATATGAAAAAAGTATAGTTTCTCTCACGCAAATTTAATACCACATTGGGTTTGATCAGAAAACGTTATGCGGTACTATAACTCAGTTCAAAACAGTCTCATATTATTTACCGCCCATATAAAGTTAGAAAATTTATGGGCACGAAACGATATCGGGAATATTTAATATTTAATTTGCTTTAAAAAGAAAATAAGTATAATTTATTACGGCATAAAATATGTGATTTGAATATAACTACCGTCAGAAGCATTAAAATTTTTATTATGCGATCAAAAAATTGTGTGTCACAAACTAATAAATTACAATTTAAAATGGTAGGATAATAAGTCTCCCTCTATTACGGATACAAAACAATGAACCTAGGTTTATTTTTGGTCATCAGCCAGTCTCATCTTGTTTTTCTTGATACATCTGGATCGCGTCCAATAAGTAAAGCCAGAAATTTTGATTCTGAAGGTCGATCGCTTCTATTTTATTCGATTTTGTTAACCGCGAACAATCTCAACAAGTTCCTTCTGAAAATCGATAATATTATTCGTTTATAAATTAATTACCTCATAAAAATATTTAAAAAACTCATATAGGACAATATACATGAATTAGTTTCGTTTGATACATAAAGATTTTTATCATTTATTTGCTAGATAACGTATAAACTGTTCGTATTTTCCAAGTATTACTTTAGATGAATACTGTAATATATGTACAGTTATCATTACTTTTATTAATTAATAGAATGAGGAAAAATGTGGTTAACAGATGGCGACACAGTAGAAAGAAATTAAATAGTTTACTGAGCTACTTTAATGAAAGTATTACACGGAAGTAACACTGTAAAATAATTAAAATTACAATAATAATTTTTTTACAGTGAATCGCTCGCGCGTATTCTGGTTTTCATTTTTAAATAAGTTTAAAAGCATATTTTTGTATCGAAACTTGATATAACACTCGCATCTGTGTCACTAACACAAGCAAAATGCAATATGTAATAAGAAAGTCAAAATTTAAATGGGTTAGATTGTATCAGCCATCATAAAGAACACGTGATATATCTAGGAATACACTTTTCACATTCTGAAATTGTTTCTAGTGTCTCAAGTGTTCCGAGACACAAGCTAGCCTTATTAAGTATTCGATGATAACAGATTTAGAATTCGTTACATGTTTCCAAGAGTGTAACGATGAACATACTTTCTGACGTATTCATTGTTTACACTATAACGCATTCCAATACCGATTTTTTTTTAAACATTCCATTATAAGAACGACTAGATTAATAGGTTAGTTAATAACTAGTGTTCCGGATGCTAGTTTAAACAGAAACATTCCGAAAATAGAAATACTGTAGTAAGTCTTTCGAAAGTGTGCCATCTTCCAATTCAATGGTGATTCGCACATCAATCCGTGTCTAATAGTGATTCATCGAATACAATACTCTACTCCGAAAGTCATTGTTGTGCTATTTTTAGTCTTCAACCATTTTATTGTCTACTGATAATTAAAGCTTCCGGTGCCAAACCGGACGTGAAGAACAAACGCTCTTTTTTTTTCCCTTTCCCCCCAGTCACGATTCTGAAAAGATAGACTCACTTTCCGATTTTAGTCGAAGAAGGCGCCACTCTGATTTCTCGAGATATATATAAATTGTTCACAATTCCCAATATAAGTCGACCCGACCCCTAATTCTTAAGAGAAGAACTGTGCCATCTTGTATTATTTTTGGACAGTCTAATATTTCTAAGCTGATCTGATTCATTTATTCTTATAGTTAAACACTTGTTGAATGATTTATTCAACGTTAAACGCATTCTTGGCTGCTTTATTGTGTACGTAATAGACATGATTACTTAGTGTGACATAACAAGAACACATTAACTGCACACGTGCGTTTTATATGAAACATGTAAAATTTATTCAAATGCTTTCGATATTAATAAAGTAGAAGTATTAATTTTTGTGTAGTCCAATTGTCGATACTTAATTAGAATTTGCATATAATATATAAATATTCTTGCATCTATCTGTATCTATTTTAATGTATTTTATCGTATGAAAAAAATTGGTAAAAATAAAATTGTTAGAAAAAAATATTCTTACCGAAATCTTCCCATGATTTTTTTCTTTTTTTTATAACACAACTGAAATTATTTTAATAAACGAATTTTGGCATAAATGGATCCATAAAAATATTTTTACGAATTATAATATAAGTTAGTTTATGACTTGTATTCAAGAAAACTGTTTCTTGAGAGATTTATTAACGCCTTCGAAAATGTCTCTGAATATGTTTGATGTAACTAAGTACTTCGCCTTATCTGTGACGATGTGAGAAATTAAGTAAAGAGTAAAATATAGTCTGAAATTTGATGAATATGGTCCAGAGTTATGTTCTTAATTTTGTTCCCCGTCATTACTATATATGATAAACATAAATATTAATGACGTTGTATTAATTAGGAATTTATATTATTTATTATAAATTAAAAAATTTTTAAAAATTAAATTTTTTAAGTAGAATAAATATATTCAAATGTAAAATAGAATAATAAAAAGGAACCTCATTCAAATATTTTTTTAAATAATAATTTACAGTTTTCAGATTTACAAAAAATCAAATGAAATTATTTGAATAGTTATTTTGAATCATTTAAAATATTTGTTTTTTTAAAATTTATTCTCATTTGTTCTATATTCAAATTTCCAAGTAATTAAAACACAAAACTGTTTTTGAGTGGAATATTTTTTGTTATAAATGTATGGCATATATATTATCATCATCATATGAGAAATATTTAATAATATAAATATTGAAATATTTTTTTTTTTAAATATCAAGATCGCAGTAATGGCTCTTTGCCAAGTGCCCTACTCTTCTTTGGCTACTGCCTTGTTTATTCAGGTCACCATATGAGATTTCTGTGTTGTTATAACCAGAGCCGTGCTTACCTTTCTCAGAGCCTGAGGCGCTATTAAGTTGTGGAGCTCTCAACCAGCGTAAGAATTTAAAAATATCTATCTACTGTTCTGTATAAATGCAATTATTAGGGCCCGAGTAAAATATTGCTAAAAATTGTGGAACGATGTACTATATTTTATATTTAAAAATAATTTTACTGCTCTTATTTGATAACAAAAAAATAACTACTCCGTTATGAGTCATGGAATATTGTTAGTTTGAGTTCAATGAAAACAAAAATTGTTTTGATTTTTATTTATATAATTTATTAAAGTATCTTAATTGGATCTTGATATTTATTATTGTAATTTTTTAAAGTAAAATTTGTTATTTCTTAAAAATTTTTTTTATCAAATTCAACTTTCGGGTCCCCTATATCTGCGGGACATCTCAAACACCTGTCCGTAAGTACGGCCCTG
>WUQG02009784.1:0-11927 GCA_011317285.2 Androctonus mauritanicus
GTAATTATCTTCACGCTATCAGGCTGATAGCTAACTTTTGTCTCGTGCAATACTCTGTACTTAATCTTTAGATTTTCAAAAGGATTAGAGTTATTCTAGTGATAACTATTCTGCAGATTAAATCGAAAGTCGTGCAACCAGCCCTAAAAGATCTAAAGCAGTGTGACATAGTCTTAAAAGAAATACAGTTATTACAATTATGTTTCCTGCTCATAAAAGGCAATTATCTAATTAAACACATACAAATTGCTAATCCATGCCAACCTGCTAAGCCTAACTTCCTATGGAAGTTAAGCTTAGCAGCTTATAAAATGTTGCATATGCTAGTCTAAACTATAGGATAACATTGGCATTCTTCTATATAATAATATGTTACTTATTATATTAATTTTTCTTGTTCTTTGTGGAAATTTCAAATATTTGTTTGAAAACCAAATAAAAATTTAATCAAAAAAAGTTGTTAAATCTGAAACTTGTTAAAGCAAGGTCCATTAAATCAAAGCTGTACTATACTACTTTTTCAATTTGTGAAGATAATTTTTGCCTTTGCAAAGAAACTATTTTATCATCAATCATCTTCTGTAATTAGTTTAAAGCAATGATTGTGTTTTGTTCTATATAAAAATTTATAATCACTCATTCATATCTTAATAAATTTTTCTTGGATATTGATTCTTCAAATTGTTTTGGTAAAAAATTCTATGATGCAGTTGTTTATTACCTATTAAGCAATCAATTATTCAATGATATGAATAACTGATTGCTTTTTATGATTTTCTTATTTATTCTTTTCATTGATGGTATCAAATATATTTTCAAAACAAATTTACTGTATGTGTACACATACACTTAACTTTAAGATAAAATTTGGCAGGAGATCTAGTATTGAATTTGGAACTTAACATATAATGATGACATGAATATCTACAATCTATTTTCTGTATTTTTCAAAATCTTTTGCAATTATATACAGTGACATTCATGGAAATTTGCATCACCTTACAAATCATGGAAATTTTTGATTCTGTCAATCTGTTTGTCTTAAAAGATGAAATAATCCGGTGGCATTGGATCATCCTGAGATTCTATTGTTTCATAGATGATGACACAAGCATCAGTTATTGCATCCTCCTCCTTAAAACATATAAAAGTCAGTCCACGCATTCATGTGCCTAGTTTGCTGTTTGGAATTGTTAAGGTAGTTTGTTCAATTGATCCTTTGGAAAAAGAGTATAGCTGTTGCCTTGAGTAAGGAAGGCTATTCTAATCATGCTGTAGCTAATAGGCTTCATTGTAGTCAGTCAATAGTGTTTCGTTTGCTGTCCAAATTATCAAAAGCAGGATCAGTGGATAGAAAAGTTGGAACAGGACCAAAAAGGCTGTTTATCACTGCTGAAGATAGGATTTTGAAGTGATTGAGCTTAAAAAATCGAGATGCATTATCAACAGACCCTAAAACATGAGTGGGAGGAGGTCACTGGTATAAGAGCTAGTACAGTCACAGTAAGATGGTGACTATTTCAATCAAGACTGAAAGGCTGCTGTCCTCAAAAGAAGCCTCTTTTGACCAAACAAATGAAAAATAAACAGTTGGAGTGGGCTAAGGATCATGTGAAGTGGTCCTCCGAGCAGTGGAAGAAAGTTATATTCTCAGACGAATCTCAAATTTAACCTGAATGGTTCAGATGGTATGCAGTGTGTGGAGATGGAAAGGTGAAGAATTCCATCCTGACTGTGCAATGAAAACTGTGAAGCATGCTCAAGGGCAAATAGTATGGAGCTGCATTTCATATCATGCAGTTGGTAGACTGGACTTTATAAATGGTATTGTGAATGCAAGAAAATATTTAGACATCCTAGAAAGAAGATTGCTACCAACAATCACTGATCAGTATGGAGTTTGTGAAGCATGCATCTTTTAGAATGATTCTGCTGTGCCTTGCCACAGGGCCAAAACAGCAAATTTCTCATCAATTAACTTTTATGTCATACAGTTTACTTGTATATGTTACTTTGATAAGTTTTTATTTTCGTTATATTCGAAACAGGCCAAAAAAATAGCTGCAGGATAATTCCATAATGACCCTCACCTAGTCTGGGAATAGCCGAGATCTCAATCTTATTGAAAATTGTTGGGAAAAAGTCACCATTGCAATAGGAAATAAGAAGCCAAGCACCCTGCTGAAACTCCAAGAATCAATAATTAGAATATGGCACCATGAACTGTCACTGGAGTACATAAGAAGTCTTATTCTCTCAATGCCTAAATGTTGTCAAGCCGTCAGCAAGGCAAGAGGATCATGGATAAAGTATTAACTTTGAAAATTGTACTAAGATATCTAAAAATAATTTTTTGCCAATGTCTTAAGGTTTTATCTGATTTTTTCTAAAAAAACTTCATCTCAAACAGTGTGTTAAATGCTGACAGTTTCCTGCTATTTCTATATATTTCACATAAAGATGTGAAATATGTAATAAAACATACCAAGATATCACTATTTGGATATATATTCAATTTTTTGTGGCATAGTGATTATTATAATATACTATTATATATTCTAGCAATCACAGAATTATGATACACTGCAGAAATGTATGTGGAAAATGGCTGATGCAATTTCTACGAACACCACTGTAAAACAATTTAACTCTATAATGATTGCATATTATTCCAGATGTGTAAATCTCTAATATATTTTTTATCCATATGCAAGTTTGAATGATTACAGTATTTTTTATTCTATTGAAATATGCTAAATGTGAACAATTGTTTCAATAAATAATTTTGTCTGTTAATTTTTGTAAAATAATTAATATAATTAAAATCCATAATTAATAAATTTTTAAAAGAACTAAAAAATCAATATTAAATTCTAGACAATTGAATTTATTTTTGCAAAAATTAGCAGATAATTTAGCATTAATAGGCTATCAGAAACTAACATATTCAATACCACAACAACTAAATGGGACATTTTTGATTCAAAATACATTGACAGTATCAAAGACAACAACAAATGATAAAATATAAATATCCAACAGAACCTATAGTTAATAAATTTACCAAATTCATACAAAATTCCTATAAATTATCTATTCCATCTATGCAAGAATATAAATCTTCTGTGCCCTGGTGGTCAACTGAACTTTCTGCACAAAGAAAACTTATGAACAGATGAGAAAATTCCAATGTTGTAATCAACAGGAATGTAGATGGTTTCTCAACATGAAAACCAACATAAAAAAAAATCAGCCTATAAATATTTGATTAGAAAGAATAAAACCTCATCATGCATAGACTTTTGTAGCATAGAAGGCAATCTCCTTGGTGCAATGTTTATTCTTTTGCTAAAAAGTGCTTTTAATTCTTCTCCTCAGAATTCTATGATTAAAAATATAGAATGAATTTTATGCCCTGATTTACATAATACTGCTGAAACACTGCTTAATTATTCCTGGAAGATGATCTTCAAAATGATACCAATTATAAAGATACATGAACAAGCCAAATTAAAATCGACTGGACTTAATGACATCCTCTTTTATAAAAAAATAAAAATATTATTCAAACTTCAGTAATAGGAAAGTATCTGATTCTGATTGTATTACTACTAAATCCCAGTTGATAGGTATAATCCCAGTGATTATACCTATCAACTAGTCTTTCAGCTGACTCCAAAAATCTCAGTTGATAGGTATAATCACTGTTTATAATCATGTTTCCTAATATACAGCATGTTTGTTAATTTATAAAAATAAATAATGATTTATAAAAAAAAAAATGTTTGTAATTTTTAAAAACATGGCATGTTGTATCATTCCAAAGCTGGAAGAGAATTTATTTAATTCAACAAATTGCTTTAGACAAGAGATCTCAAAACTTTTTGAATTGCCATTCATTATTGAAATCCTTTATACTTCATCAATCTCTTAATATAATCCTTTATACTCCATTGTCCTGGCATGCACTGGAAGTACACATATAGTGCATGTATCTCCTGTACATGCCAGGACATTCAGGGTAAAAAAATTTAATAAAAAATGAAAAAAAAAATTGAAAAAAATTTAATAAAAAAATATTTAATAATGGCAAAATATATATATATATTAATCATAAACATTTTGCTAATAATAAAGATACATTTTATAGAAATAGCCTATCAAGAAGAGGCAAATGAACAAAGTTGAGTCACTGTTTTAAAATCTTGATTTAAAAAAAAAAATAACATTCCTTAAGAGATGACCTGATAATAAATAATAAATATACATATGCCATAATAATGCATTTCATGTTATATGGTTGGAAAGAATGAATACTGAGTAAATTAAGTGAATAGCTCATACTTCACTTATGAACTAATCACATACTTACATAGTGATTAGTTCATAAGTGAAAGCTTACTATACTTAATGCCTATATATTTTTTTCATTTTTAAATTTTTTTCAGGAGTTTATATAAAATTGAATTTACAATACAGTAAGACTCTGTTTAATGTGGGGATATGTTACAAAAAAATCAAGCACTAAATGAAATAGCATTAAATGAGATCATCTTAACACAAAAAATGGGAATAGGTGAATCAGGATATTGAATAAAAAATTATACATATCATTTTTTTTATTTTGTAACATGTATTATTACTATTGTATTACATTAATTATAAGTACTTTTTATTGCTAATATCAATTTGTGTTCATAAATCATTTCATGAAAATCAAAAATATTTGAGTAAATAATTTATGTTGCTGATGAGGAAGGTTCTTCATTTGACAGTTTTTTCCTCCTCTTTAAGAAGTCATCTAACGCTGTTTGCCTTTTCTTCTTTAATTCAGCAACCAGTTGTCAATAGCAAGACATCACATCCATGATGCTTCATCGTGATTTTGAACTTCTATCAAAATTTGAATCATTTTGTAAAAACTGAGCCATAATTTCCGTAATAGTGGCTAAACTTGTTTTAAGAAAATTCATTGCACGTTTCTTTTGCTCTTCATCTTCAAAAATGACTGCAACAGATTTTCGTATGTATTGCACTGCACTGATATCAAATACACTACGAAGACAGCATAGGAGCATCAGAGCAACAAATTTGTGCAATTTCAGATTTATATGAGTATAAAAACTGCCCAAAAATGAATTACTAAAAAATATAGAATTTGAAAAAAAGCCATGTTATATTGAAACAGCGTTAAATGGAACAGCTTTAAGCAGGTTTTTCTATATATTGCTGAAATTGATATATTTGATTGGAAAATTTTAATTTTATTTAAGTAATTTACATCAAAATATAAAAATGGTTCCTTTGTTTCTCATATTCAATTTTCAGTATAATAACTGTTAATTTTTTAAAATTTATTTTATTTTAATTTTATACAGGCTCACTACTTTTAGAATCTAAAATTCAACCTGATACAGCTTATCAAAAACAACAAGTAAGTAATATATATATATATTATTTTGATTATTTGAATTAATTAATAGAAATGTAATAAATTTTAATATAGAAAATCCTAATAAAAATGTAAGAATCATTTATTAAAATGTCTTCTTTGCTCCAATATTAAATAAAATATCTTTTAGTATTTTTTAACAAAAAAACAAACTAAACTAAAAAATGTGTTAGGAATTTGAAAAATGGATGCAATAATTTTTACAAATGTATTCAGTTAGTAGTTTTTAAACAAATATGTATTTGATAATTGTTCTGTTTAAGTAGTTCTGTGAATTTTTTGAATATTTAAATGTTTTATAAGTGTTCTATATTATTCCGTTTGATAACATTTATAGTCTTAATGTATAGAAAGGTTGAAGATTGCTAATATCTTTTAATCAAAAAATTATTGTATTTAAATTTTGATTAAATAAATAAATATTTTACTGTTGATTAGTGTTGTATATATATATATACTCTTATTTTGGGTTTATTAAAAAAAATCTGCAAAAGTAGAAGTATGCCCATCATCTTTAAATGGTTAAAGATAAAAGTTTATTTGATATATCATCAAAATCATCATTAATAGCTTAACTTCCTGCTAAATTTCATAAAAATTCAATTATTATTAGAGGATATATGAAAAAAGTATTCAGAAGTTTTAATGTTAATCATTTTTAAATGGTTACAGCTATGGTGAATATGAAATTTGGAACAATTGTGGAATGTTTATTCTCTGATTCAGAAATAAATAGAAAAAACAATAAGAATATGAATGGAAAAATGACACCTGAAAAGGAGAAATAATTGATGTATAAAAATATATATCACATGTTTAATGAACTAAGTCTACTATTCATCACAATGAGGACACGTGATAATTTCTCTTAAAACAGTAAATGAAGAATATGAATTTGGTTTTTCTCCAGGAAAGGTGAAATAGAGGACAAAGGAATCCAGAATGAAGAGAGAATTAGGAAAAATAAAGCAATGGCTCAGAAGTTTCAAAATTGACCAAACATATCCCAGAATTGATCAGAAGTCTTAAAAATGGACTAGACATGTCTAAGAGTTGCTCAGAAGTTTTGTGATAGTCTAGACATGTCCAGCAATCCCTAGCTAGACTCAGAGAGCAAAAGTAACACTTTGACAGTTCTACATAATTAACAAGGAATAGAATTGAAGAAACCTTTTAGTGCTTTTTCCCCTTTTGGGAATCTCTAAACTGAAGAAGAGTTAAATCCATTGGTGTTCATCTGGGTGTCAGAAAAGAAATGGATTTTATTTTATGTTTCACAAAGTATATATCTTCAAGAACTGATCGTTGGATTAGTTTTATCTATATAAAGAAATCTCCTCAATAAAGGAAGTTATTGGTTATTTAAAGCATCATCTCTGTGTCATTATTGTCAGAAAGCCTCATTACCCATACTTATTCACTTCATACCACATATCATGTTTAGGCCTAAAGCCTGCATGAGTTCATCCACCAGTCCCACACAACTAGATGATTAAATTATGTAAAATTGAGGTTACTATTAATAGCAGAGCATCACTATTAAGTTTCACAAAAATTTCTAATTAACTACTAATTTAGTAAAGAACTTATATTACTTTGTTATCTGTCTATAGGCAGATAGCATAGTAATATAAGTCTTACTTTGGAAAATAGAATAAAAATAGAATTTATTGTCAAGATGATATGGAATTTTATATCAATTTTTTTTCCTGGAAAAAATTGATATAAAATTCACGAGAGGATCCTTGATCCATAATATCTCGATCTTAGTAGATATTATGGATCAAGGTAGAACATATTATGAATCAGTATCTTGATCCATAATATGTTCCATAATAAATAAATGTTTTTTATTTCAGCAGCATGTATTATAAAATTCATGCATCAGATACACAAATTGTCATGATTACAGCATAAAATAGTAATTCTCTTTTCTTATATTAAATAAACTTACCAATTAAATTTCCAGTTAATAAGATAAATCATTCATCCAAACTCGTTCTAGTTATATTTGTATAAATCACATTCTGTTGCAAATGGTTTTAATTGAAATTTATTATTTATATTTAACTGAAGACAACTTATGAAAAAAATATTTATATCTAACTTTTGAAGAAAATAGGTATAGATGTTCATTATTCTATTATTTGTATTCCCTCCCATTTTTAGTTTTTGAACTAATTAGTAAATTTTCATGAATTCAATAAGAATATTCTGCCATTAAAGATGATCTCAATGCCATATTTATTTAATCCTGTAGATTTTATATCATTTAAAAACTACATCCATTCATACATTTTAAATACTTTTCTTAATTTAATTAGTTTTATGGAATATGTCCTGAATTCAATGAAATATTGAACAAAATATATTACTAAATAATTGTTTATCAGATTATTAATGGTTTAGTATATTTTAAGAAAATAAAGTTATCTTAAATTTGTATAGATATAATACTTTTTGGCAAAATTAAATTGAATAATTAATGTAGATTTTTTTTGTTTACTTAGGAAACATTAATTGTTTGGTCTGAAGGAGATAATTATGATTTAGCTTTAAGCTTCCAAGAAAAAGCTGGTTGTGATGAGATTTGGGAAAAAATATGTCAAGTAAGACTTTACAAATTTTAAAATAAATTTCAGAATTAAAAAATGAAATATATTTTTTAAATCTGTTTTAAAACTTATAGCTTCTTTGATTCATAATATTAATATTTTGTTAAGTGATAGTCAGTAAATTAATGTCTACAGTAAAATCTGAATATAATGAATCTCCAACTTAGGATAATCTGACTTATGGATATTTATATAAAAATGCTGCATCAGTGTAATGGTTTTGATATCAGTACATAAAACTTTCCAATCAGTTATTTCATATTAATTCAAGAATTTTTTTTAAAAGTTTTTAATGGTTTTGCATACTCTAAATAAATTTGACAAAAAAAGAATGCATATTTCAGAAAATGTCTGAAAATGATCTACTTCAATTGATATTTGCAATGTGTGAAAATTTTATAAAAAGAATTAGAGTTAGCAATTTCAACAATTCATGAAATATATTCAAGAAAGCCATTTTCTGTGTCCTCACTCTCTTCTAAAAAATCAAATTTTTGCATTCAATATAAATAAAACAGTTAAAATTTCAATTCTTGTTATTTTTATATATGATTTTTAATATACTGCTAAAATGTTAAAGAACTGCATATTATTAAATTTTAAATTCCATTTATTATTCTGTTCTCTTTTGTTCTGTATTGTGTATTTACTGATGTTGGTATTTAAATCAAAAGCATTCCAGTTTAAGGATCCAGCAATGGAATGAGCTGAGTTTACCTTAATAAATTACTAATTTAGCCTTAATTTAGAATAAGATCATGTAGGCAAGCGGCATAGGGATCTGGGCATGAAAGATTGACTCACAACTTGTTAAAAAGCAAAAGCTAATTTATTTATAAACAATACTAAAACAATAATAAAGACCTAACCAATACCTCAAATATGACAAAGTAACAGTAGTAATATTATATAGAACAAGATCTATCACTGAGATATGAATGAGAATGACATTTCAAGAAAGCCAAAATGTGATCAAAATACTTGAAACACGTCTACCTGAAAATAGTGTCACAGAATTTTGTCTTCACATGTCATATTAGAAATGTCTTCACTTTGATAACAAGTAATAATGGATATTTGTTCATAGTTCAATTCTTTTTATCCAAAATGGTGATTTCCTCCAACATAGGTGGATCTGAATAATAGTTCCTTTTTGTAAGAATTCTATTGATTTTATCTTCAATTATTTGTTGATATAATATTTAACTTGTTTCTTCCATCCTTAGTTACTATTCTTTTTTCTTGTTTTTCTATTTTCTTTATATGTCTTAACTTCAATGGTTACATCATTGTTTGATCTCCTGAGCAGGGATGGTGTGACAGGAACCTGGTGCTGACCAACACCAAGAACAAACTGGGAATGTCTTCTACCAGGAACTAAAGACTTTTTACTGCTCTTTGGCAGATAATTGTGATTCATCATTAACTGTGGGACACAGAACAGAAGTTTAGAAAAGAGGTTTCTCATCCGCAGCATTCTTCTGTTTTTGTTGAAATTTCTGTGACTCTATTTCCTTTTACAATTTTTACCAAATATGGCAAAAAATAATTAAATATTTTTAAGAATAATTTGAAATAAAATATAATCATTCAGATCTCAAATGATGACAGAATTTACAATTGTTAACATAGGAAAGTGTTGTTAGTGAGTCTTCAAGACCTTACATTAGTTATGTACTTAGATGTATATAGATAGTTAGTTAAATATCTTTTCATTATTTTTATTTTTGTAATAAATTTTGTATGTGAATGTAACAAGAGTTGACCCTTGTTTAATGTTTGGGTTAGTTTCCTGAAAATTAGAACTTTAACCAAAACTATAATCCATATAGGCCTGGTGTTAAGAATTGGGATTAAAGAAGTTATCAATGACCAACATAAGTGGGAATTACATATAAATTTTTCCTTAAGTCAGGAAAATTAAGAAACCTGATGCTAGTTTGCATTATGATTTGAAATATAATAAATTTTGGGAAGGCAAGACATTAACAATACTGCAATGTTTTCTTTTTTTAAATTTTAAAGCATCAATACATTTGTGGTTAATGGCAGTTTTGTATTATGAAAGACACTGTTGGCTCTTGTCTACTGCCTGCTGAAATCCTTCATCTAGTATAGGCCTTCAAAAGGAATATTTTTACTATACTAATAAATGTATTTTAGCCATCAAAAAAAGATTCATAGGTATATTCTGTTTAGTCTGTATTTAGGAGTAATAAATAGTGAGATAATTGATTAGAAATGAAACATTTTTATCATTAACTTGTTTCTTTTTATTTTATCATATATACACAGCAGTCATGGCCAATTTACTGTCTGCAGCTGGATATCACTTCAATAAGTTTTATCAAACCCATATGGCTTCAAACCTTCTTTAAACAGTAACTAATTAAAAAATCAAAGTTTTTAATAAAGTGCATGGAATAGAATAGTCTTGTTTTCTTATATTTCCTGCATAAAAGACAGAAAATGTGTTGGAAGCCTATAATAGTAGTTGCAGAAAATCAGATAATCATATTTTATGAGAGAGTTAATACAGTTATATACACTATTTTCTATGAACACTTTGTTAAACTATATTTCAACAGGACAATCAATTGGATTTGCCTCATTAAACACTTTAATTTTCCAACAAGAAGACCTGAGATTGGATTAAGATTCCAGTTCTTGGAAAATTTATATTAGTGGTTCAGGTAAAGCTTGGCTCTCTTTTTTTTCTATAATCCACTTGATCTCCATATGTGCAGTCAACATGTGATAGGGACTAGAATGGCAATCCTTAAGAAATAACATTAAAATAATGTACTGTGTCTAGTAAACATCACTAATGAGAAATCTATAAATTTTGACCATTTATACCTTATGATTGTTGTGACTTATGACAGCAGTGTTCCAAACTGAACTTTCTTTAAGTTAAAGATTACCTATATATCAGTAAATATTAAGAAATCTGCCCTAAAAAATTAAATTGATTATTTGGTTATGCCAAAATTATCTTTAAAAATATATTTTATTTGATTAATTGTTTTTCTAACATCCATTTCATTCTGTGATGATATATTGTTAGTCATGTGATATGCATTAATCTATAATTAATATTAGCACAGATTTGGGATTAGAAACCATATTTTATTATTGAATTTATACTATATTGTATAATTATTACAATTACAATTAGTAATAAACATATAATAAGTTTTGCATTACAAATTGAAATATAGGTAAAATACAATAGTCCCTCTAATTTTTTAAGGATATTTATGAAAAAAATCATCATGAATATGAAATGCCATTTGATATATGTGGTTTCTGAAAATTTTTTTAAATTAATTATTGTTATTATTTTATTATTATATTCATAACTTATGGTATATTATTATAACAAAGTGCAGCAGAGTTAACAAATATTGGCAGTTTCTAGCTTATGGATTGTAAATGAATTGTTCAGTAAAACCCTACATAAATTAAATCTATGCATGTCAAAGCATACTTCTTTATAGTACTGGTGGGTCAGTCACAAAGACAACATTAAAAATAATTTTATTAAGGAATAAGCAGTTACTTACAATCTTGGAGGATCCAAATTTAATTCAGATTTCCACACCTCCAATTTTTTCAGGAGGGGCCTGGCTTATTAATTAAAACTTATATAAGTACAGATCTACATAAGTTGGGGATTGCTTGTATTTAAAGTTAAAATTGAAATTAGGTAGGATGTTCCTATACAGTCCCATGCAAATAGTTTGTCAGGTTACTGGAAAAGGTTCGGCTATCCAACAATACACACAAGTACCAGCACTAATCACTTCAAGAGCAGAGTGATGCTGCTGTAACTTGGATAGGCACCATTCCACAGTTTC
>WUQG02009795.1:0-11926 GCA_011317285.2 Androctonus mauritanicus
AGTTTGTTACATGTAAAATATTTTGTTTGAATTTTGTTAGAACGCAATAAGGTTGTTCGAAATTTGAATTGTAGAACTTGATGATGGCTGAATAAGCCGAAAACGTTTGTTATTAAAGTTTATTTAGTTATTTCCCCCCGTAACTGCTCAGTAGTGCTTTATTTTTTGAGTGAAATAGAATATATGAAAGGGTTTTAGCACTTCACGACAGAATTTAATAGTGACATTAGCTAATTAATGCTGCTAGAAAAATAAATAAAACTAACATAGATTATCAGTAAAATAAAATACAAACCTAAAAATGCTACTATAGAAGCACATATAAACAAAATATCTACATAATTCAGCTCTAACAGTATTTATTACGACAACACCATGTCTCACTAATAGCATCTGGATCCAACTTATTAACAGTGTGCAAGCATCCTTCATTCATTGTATATCTGGATAGCCTCTGCCACTTTTCCTTAGCTAGATCTTCAATCAGTCTTACAATGGCAAGCTTTGTCCTATCAAGCTTACCAATACCAAGCTTTGTCCTATGTAATGAAGGCATCATAGTTTATGGCCTTTTGTGATAAAATTGTTTTATCTAATATATAATCAACATTATTATTATGCTCCTTTAATCTTTTAAACAATGATCTACACATATAACTTATATAGACTTTCTCTTTTCCTAAATCATTATTATAGAATTGGGATTTCGTAAAGTTTCAATCTTTTATAAGGTTCAATTTTATCTTTTATTGCATAAGACAATGCTATATTGATAAGATTGAAGATCCAGCTAAGGAAAAAATGGCAGAGATTATCTAGATATATAAGAGGAATGAAGAATATTAGTGCTGTTAATATGTTACAACCAGATGCTATTAATGAGGAATGGTGTTGATGTAATAAATAATGCTAGTACTGAATTATGTAGATATCTTGTGTGTTTCTATAGCAGCATTTTAATTTTATATTTTATTTTACTGATAATCTATGTTATGATTTCATTTTAATTATTTTTCTAGCAGTATTGATTAACTATTAAATTTTTCTATATATGATTTCTCTTTTATTTTTTAACTATTTATTTATTTTTTAAGTTGTCATAATGTTACAGCTATCCTGCTACTAAGTAATTTAACTTTTTTGTAAATAATTCTATGCATGATGTGTATAATTACAGCAACACAATAATAAAAAATGAAGTACTTTAGCAAAAAGAAATGAAAAATAAATGGAAACTTTTTCAACCTGTTCAAGGATCATCTTCAGCTGTTAGATTTGAAAGGAAAAGAAAATAAGTACAGCAGAAGTTATGAATATTTTTTATAGCAATACATTATGTAATCTTATTATGCTTGGTTGTTAAGGAGATTTTGAATCTTTGTAAGATATTTTATGTTCTTATTCTATATGTAATTTGTACTGATGAAGGCCTAACTAAATTTAAACCACTTTAATTGTATGTTATTAATGTATATTTTGATATTTTCATGATTAATAAATCCTTTCCTGCTTTGAAGCTCTTTTATAGTGACTTTTTGTTCTGTTAAGCAGTGTATGGTAAGACTTTATAATGATGTTAGGTATACCTGTTGTAAGGTTAAATGAGAAACTAATAAGATTTGAGGAAAAACTTTTTAAAGAAGTGTAGATGGAATAGGATTTTTCCAATATTATTTTATAGGATGAAATCACCTGTGAAGTTAAACACTATAAAGTTAAGAAGCAATGCTTAAACACAGCATTAATAGACATAATGAGGGATCTTTTTCTGTTCAAAGAGCAAGATGATAAGGATGGAATTACTCCTGTAATAGTTTGGAAACACTACCGTTCAGTTATCTTTTACAATGCAATTTGAAAGATTCTGGATTCAATTTGAAAAAATATATTAAAAACATGGATTTTTAATGGTAGATTAAGATAGTTGGTAAAGTTAACACTAAATTGTATCATGTTATGGATGATATCCAGATCCCGTTATTTGTTGAAGAGATCCTCCAAAATGGGATGAATACACTAGTTAATAAATTGGTATCATGGGAAGATATTGCAGTGCAACTTGCACCATTATTATTAAATTGTGATTAAGCCAATGCAGAAGAGTTAAGATAGTGTGTCACAAGAAACTTATATAAAAGTCCAAAATAAGCAATAATAGAGAGTTGTGGCTTTGGAACTAAGTTAGATGCTCTTGAATGGTTTGAAATTAACAATGTAATGTGTTCTAGAAATGTTAATATGAAATCTATAGTGATACTGAAAAGACAAACTTAAAAAACTTACCACTGTGTTACATAAATAATACTGAGTGGACAGGCTCCAGAATCATCCCATGTAAAATATAAGAATTAAATGGGATCCTAACTAAAAAAATGTCTAAATTCCTGAAGAATTTGGTGCAAATTCCTGTGGAATAAGCTTAGGACAATTAGGTGATAATTGTGCTAGGCTTTTTGGGTTTGTAAAGCTCCACAAACAACATATGAACCATCTGACCAATTGTGGAAAAAAGTAACTTTTCTATAGTTAAAATTGAAAAGAATTTAACAACATGGTGCCTGGAATGCATGAAAAAACTGAGTGGGCTGTTAAATCCTCATGACAGCTCTTAGATATGTATGCAGTAGAGCCTCTTCCTGAAGAGATATCAGAAGTATTTGATTTTGAATTGCTATATCTAAGTATTTGTCTGGAACCAACTTGCATAGAACTATAGGATGTTACTAGCTTTTCTGCCTGAAGAGGAACAGGTCTAGGAGTGATTAGAGACTTATGCTACATAATTGTATATAATTCATATTTTAAATTTAAGATTGCTACTACTGACAAAGAAGAAGAGTTCCTATCAGTAGCTCTCTTACTGAGGTTCTTGCAGAGTTAATTATATGAAAAAAGGAAAATAATATCTTATCTAGGCTACAAACAAATTTTCAACTCCATAGAAGATACATTGATGATATCTTATTGTGAAGAAAAATAATGCTTGTGACCAAGATTTAGAAAGTTTATTTACAGATCAAGCTTTAGTCTTATGGCCGTATTCACCATCTCGAGTTAGAGTTAAGGTTACAATCTGGGTTAGAGTAAAATTAGTATTGACCATCCCGAGTAATCCAGGAAAATGGAGTTAACTCTTACCTCGACAGCACAATGGGTTAGAAATTAACCTTGATTTCTGTGCATGCATTGAATGAGCAACTCGTGTTAAGATGGCTACTAATAACAGCGGTGATGAATAAATGATAGAAAATTTGGAAAATTTAGAATTTGATGTTTAATAGTCAAAAGACTGCTTTTCTGATTTCATCTTTAATAATGAATCTGCAATTATCATTTGATTAAGCGCTAACATTTTTAAGTGAATGACTGTTTATATTCTACCAGAGAAAAGTATATGTTGTTTTTATTAATTGTCAATGTTCATTTTTTTTAATTATTATTCTCAAATCTTCATGAAAGTTGATGAAAAAATGCGTCTTCTGAACAAAATCATCTGATTATTTTGATCGCAAACTTTTACAAATTGACTTGGTATTTTAACAGACAATGACAATGTACTTTTTTGAATATTTTGCAATGATTCAACTTATATTTAATAAATCTTATCTACTGTATATTGACTAATCAGATTTTACATTTAAAATTTTATGAAAATGATATAATAATCAGTAAGAAGTTAATATATTAGTTATTTGCTTCTATGTAACTAAACCTGCTAATATTGTATCATTAAAACATAGTAAATATAAAGCAAATAAAAATTGGAATAAATTATTTGAATAATACCACAGTCTATTCGTATTATCTTAAAATATATCTTATTTTTCTTATATGCATTTCTACTTTACAAAATTATCTGATAGATTATTGGATATCAGAAGAATGATTAATTTATATTAATATTAGTCTGGAAATTAGAAATATTGTACAATATTGATATTGCATTATTTTAAATATATCAGAAATAAATGTGTATTGTTAATATAAATTTGAAAATTCATGGAGAAAGAATTCAATACCATACAAATATATTTTATAACAGTACTCCAATCTTATTTTATTAAATAAATTTCACAAATATAAAAAACAAAATTTATGATTATATTTTAATATTTAAGCTTGAAGAATTTTTATCTAAAATTTCAAATATTTTGCTTTTTACTTTCATTGTTAATTCCATGCTCTTGTCGCTTCCATTCGTGTTCCTCTTTCATTTGCATTATTTTTAGTTTATGATGTTCTTTCATTAAAGTTTCTTTCAGTTCAGCATAGTCAAGAGTTGACTTTTTCCTAGCAACTGCCTATTGTTAAACTGCATCTGTAGCATCTTTTTCATTTTTTTTTTAATATTTACTGTGTTTTTGTTTAGATAATCTTTTGTTTCAGTTAATTCTGTGTATAAAATTAATTGAATTTTATTAGAATTCAAAAATAAAATTTATCTAATGAATTGTATATTCTGAATTTTTTACTCAAAAACAACAAACAGAAAAGTAAACAAAAACCTGACTGACTTCTGCAGCAATTGACACTTCTGAAATTAAAATACAATCTGTATTTTTATCAATTGTTGTTTCTTCCTCTTCTATATTAGATGAACCTATGTTAAATAATGAAAGATAAACCTGATTATTTTCAAGTATATTATATAATGAATAACTTATGCTAATTGAAGGTGCTAACATATTTACCTGTTACATATTGGGAATCGCTATCATATGCATTTTCAAGAAGCTGGATAAGCACCTATTGATAGCAATCTTTCCCCAACTGAATCAACGTCTTTGTTAAGATTTGATCCGCCATCGGTTTTATAAAGCTCAATTTTATTTCTAGCTCTTCCTTTAATTGCTTTCTTTTTTAGATTTTTATAACATTCCAAAAGCTGCTTCATTGTTCTCGGGGTTACCCCTGGGATTCCATTAAATTCTTTTTCAATTGTTTTCCACGTTTCTTGTTTTTCTTTTATTGTTGTTGCATTCGTTTTTTTATTTTCGATAACTGAAATGTATTTCTCTGTTAACTGTAATAAGATTTTTCTTTCGAAGTTAGTAAAATTTCGTCTCTGACTTGTTTCTCCCTCCATTTTTTTTACGTATATTACGTGATTTGTGAAAGCCAATCACATCGCTTGTCTAAAACGGATTGTTATTTAATCTCGTAAACAGTAGTATTCGGAAAGGCTAATCCAAGAGTTCGCATACTCGAGGGTTAATATTCTTCCTGAATACCAAGGAAGGTTAACCTTGCATCTGACTCGGAGTCAGATTTTACCTCGAGTTGACTAACTCGTCATTTAACCCGAGATGGTGCATACGGCCGTAAGTAATGAATAATAGTCTACTTAGCATAGAATAACAAACATTTTAAGAAAAATTGTATTAAATATAAAAACAAGTTTTATTTATATTATAAAAAAGTAGTTTGAATATTACAATAGTTAAAAAACAGAAAAATTGAATATAATTTGTTTTAAATTACTCTTCGAGCTTTTATTACAACAAATTGTTTGATTGCATCTTTATAATTTATTATTTTAGATATCATTCTCTCTATAGAAATTATTGATAAATCATTTAGTAGGTCTTGGGTTCTTGTTGTCGGTAAATAATTTTTTTTAAATTTTCAGTTTAGAAAAATTGCGCTCAGCTGTAGCTACAGTCACAGGTAGTATTAATAAAATTCTTAGTGCTACAACAACATAATCTCAAATTTATAGCAACTGATAAAATACAATTAAAATATTTCCTTCTATTTATGTGTTATTACGAATTTTGTCACATTAATATATATATTTTTGTTCTTCATTATACAATTCATATTTTTACAATTCATTATGTCGCCGATATCAATCCGACGTCTGAGGCGGTTGCCTCGCCGCCTCACCTATGGAGCCGGCCCTGACAGTATAATTTACTGTAATTTTATTTTATAACAAGTCTTTTCTGTCAGTTAATGCGCAAAATATGAATAATCTACTATTCTCACATTTTAATAAAGAAGTATTTGAAGAATGTGTAACGGTTTAACGGTTTTATTATTTAAGACATTAAATAAATAAGTCTAACGTTTTAAATTTTATATTTTGAAATTTATTTTTCATATTTTCAAAATAAAGAAAATTAAATATCGAATAATTTATATCAAGTTTGGGATAAATCTCTTCCTTCTTCCTCTATCACTCCCATCAACGCAATAATCGCGACCTGCAGGATTGCTTCCTACACATTTACCACCTCTGCATCTTCCTTCCCAACCAGCGAGAGCTCCATTACCACCTCTACAGGTATACATGTTATCTCTGGTGCAGTCTCCGCCTAAGTGGCCATGTTCTCTTTGGAAACCACAGAAAGCACCAGTACGTCCGTAACAGAAGCATCCTCCAGCCAAAGAATCTTTAAAATAATAATAATAATTTTAACTAACTATTTCACAATTAGAAAAGATTTTAATATAGACCGGCTTGATTATCACATTTTAGAAAATGATATAACTTACATTTTATTTAATAAAATAATTATTTATTTTAGATAAAGAATTTCATATATTTTTTCTAAAAGATGTACAGTTTACATATCTTTCGCTAATTATCATTTGTTTAAAGAAAAATTTATCGATAGTTCTATTAAACCAAGTTCTAAGATCTTTCTTCAAAATGTAAAATATAAGTCCAAAGAATTTAACAAGTAAAATACTTACAATGGACATAAGTCAATACGATGAGAAGGATAAATCATGAGAACTTCATTTCGTTGGTGTTGCAAAATCTGGATACAATATCACCGCATTATTTTTGCCTTTATATAGGCTACTCTTTGAAGATTTCACATTATTGTGCAATGCAATAAATACCAGTTTCGGTCACTGTTCATTTTAAACCAGTTAGAAGAAGTAAATTTATATTTTTTTAATCTTCCAATTGCACATAAATTTTCATAGCAAAAACAAGTATTATATAAGACATTTTTAAAATGTTTTATATAATACTGTATTTTATCATCGCATTTATGGAAATTTCTCTATAATGAATATTTAAAGACAAACGCTCATTAAAGGAAACAAATCTAAATATTTAGAATCAGATATATTTAATTTTTTATGATTTTCTGCAAATTTAATTTTATAAAAAGTTCAGTCAACAGGAAAGAAAAATTTTCAATTGCTGTAAATGTGGAAAATTAAATTTCTTTCCGGATATTCTTTTTAATTAAGAATTTTAAATCGTTTAAATTCGGCAGTTAGAGCTTAAATATGTATCAATTGAATTAATAATTTGAAGTTAGATATTGATATTCAAGTTAAACGGATAATGAATAATGAAGTTTAACTATTTAATGCGTACTTAAATAAAATATTAATGTCTGTTTCGTAGACCAAATTTTACAGCGAAAAAGTCAAAATCGAAAGTACTTTATGTTCCCAACAGCATTGAAAAATCAGGTTTGGAAAACTGATAAAGGTGGAACAACATCTAAAGTCATAAACAACTTCTGAAAATTGATAAATATTCAGATTAAACGATATTAGCGATAAATATCTTCTTAGAACGATGGTGTCTGTTTTTAATCATTTTCCTCCTTTGTAGTTCGTAAATTCAACAAAACCAAGAAAACAAGTAACCTATTTCTTAGAAAAAATAGATGCAAAGTCTGATTACCTTGGTAGCAAATGTAGTTTATTTATAATCATTTTTTTAAAAATGTATATTTTAGAGCTACTTATCGAATTTATTTTCTGCAAATAAATGCGTACATAAAAAATATTCATCAAAATAATAATAATAATATTTTAAATATTAATTTGCTAAGAATATAAACAGAAGACGAAGGATTTTAAATCGATCTCGATACTGTATAATTATTGACTTATACATTTTTAAAAAACTTTATTCCTGACGTTATACACAAGGTTAACTGTTTCAAATAACTATTTCTATTAACAATAATTTAATAATTAAATAAAATACAACAAAGCCCTTTAGGATATTATGTCCATCATCAGTGTAACAGTACTGGAACAAAAGAACATTCGTTCTTTTGTTCCAGTCATTTGTTAACGCATGATTAAATTTAAAAATTTAATCATGCGTTAACAAATTCAACATAACATTAAGAAAACAAAAAAAAAAAAAAATACACATTACAAAATAATTGCAATACAAATATATATATATATATATAATAATAAGTGCAAATTAAATGGAGTATGAGATAAACTTCAAAGCAGAACTCGACGAACCGCCATCAGTTTATTTAGTACACATTGCTTTCGACTCCTCTTAAAAATATACTGTTTTTTTTTAATTTATGAGTGTATTACACAGATCGTTAAGGATGATTTCAGTATCATTCAATAAGATCTTTGCATCATGCGTAGCTGTAAACTCACCAAGGGCGTTTATATAAGTACCTGTATGGTTGCTTACATCACATTTGCGTTCTTGTATACATTATTTATATATTTATTATCTTTATAACTTAATCTATTTAAAAATGACAAACGTTCAAACTTTTCAAGTTTCTTTCTATAGAAGATGATATAAGTCTCCATATTTTATTGCTTATATTTAATCCAATGGAAAAACATTTGTTTACCAACTTGGACGATCCGAGTTCAAATCTGAGTCTCACATTTCCAGTTTCTCGAGGGAACGAACCCGACCCGTTAAACCTCATCCTTCAACCTTCCGGTTGATTCCATCATAGGTATTATCCAGGTGTTAAGTTTGACAAACGTTCAAACTTTTCAATTTTTTTTTTATAAAAGGTGATATAGGTCTCTACATTTTATTGCTTATATCTAATCCAGTGGAAAAACATTTGTTTACCAACTTGGACGATCCGGGTTCAAATCTGGGTCTGACACTTCCAGTTTCTCGAGAGAACGAACCTGACCGTTAATCCTCATCCTTCAACCTTCCGGTTGATTCCATCATAGGTGTTATCCAACCTGTGAGGCCAACCGGAAAGACGAAGTGGGCTTTACAAATGCTGCAAGGTGCAGAATATCCCAATTGTGAAAAGATAGATTAACTCACATAATCTAATCCAGGGATTCTTAACTTTTTTAGAGTGGCGAAACACTTTTAATTATAAAAAAGTTTTGTGGAACAGTAAAATCGAAAATATGGGATTCAGTCTTCAAATTAAGAATAAAAATATGCATGCAATTCTAAACATATCTTTTATTAAAGATTATAGATTAGGTATATTCATATATCTCATTATTTCGCGGAATATTTGTGATGAGTTCAACGGAGCACTGGTTACGTTGAACTCATCATAGGATATATGCAGTATGCGTTATCCCTTCAAGTCTGGACAACGTATACTGCATTTACATCAAACTGGTTTTGACTGATTAGTTTCGAAATCGGAGGAAGAAGCACCAGCTATAACCTCCATATTAGAAGTAGAAGAAGAAGATTGTTTAGCCTGGACGATATATATATACATACACATCTTGTTATTTTATCGTATTACTGATATATAATTTGTTTAATAATCCTTAAAATGTTATTTCTTTTATTCGATTATAAATATTGAAAATATTTTTTCAGAATTTTGTTCTCCATAATATCCTGCTATAAACTTGCGTAAAATATTTTCCATAAACTTATTTCTTACTTTGTTTTTTAATTTTTATGGTGCGCTTTATATTTTTATTACAGTAAAATCAATTATGTTTCTTTTTTGAATTATAATGAATTTTTTCATAAATATAATATTTCCATATTTCATCAGTTAGTTTATCAGTGAAAATTATAAAATATTTTATAAACAGAGAATTTTTTATTATGAGCAAATTAAAGATTATTATTATTTTTTTTAATTATAAATATCAATATACAGAATTTATTGCAAATTAATTTGGTAACTTATATTATTATAATTTTTTATTTATGTTATCTGAGGTATATACTGTAATTTTCATTTATTTTTATTATGGTTCCTATTTAATTAAAATATTACTAGCACAAATTTTTGTATCCGAAAGCCTAAATTTTTGCATATTAATATCTTTCTTTGAAGTTTTATTAATAAAACAACTAAATATTCTATTTTATTATAGTATTTTTCAATTTTTTAAAAAATATAGTTCAATTATTTGCAATTTTTGTCACTCGAGGTGCATGTATCTGTCGTATAGTTATGTACATAGAATTTTATTCTCCTAAATTTAGTATAAAAACCCATGTATATCTAAATTAATTTAATAGTTTAATCACATATAATAATATATTTCTTTCAAATATTTTATGGCTTTATTTCTATTTTTATTTTTTTATTTTTGGATGAAATTAATTCAAATTTTGCATTTGAATTAAAAGTTTTTCTGTATCCAAATTTTATGATACAGTTTCGTTAGTATATTATGAGTTATACTAATATTTTTTAAAAAATTATTCTATTAATTTCAACGATTAATTTCAATCAACATTTCAATATAATAATTGAATCTTTATTTCTAAATTTAGGTAATAGAGGACGATCATCCGTGATGTTCGTGATCGGTCGACGACAATTCCCGATTCTGACCTTGTAAAATAAATTGTCAAAATAGCAAAAAATTCTCATCACGTAGTTATTTTATATTTATTTATATAAATTAAATTTTTCCATTTACTATTTTGATGAAATTTATGCTATTTTACAATATGTCACGAAATTTTGCAATATAGATAGATTTATTTATGATAAATTAAATTACTGTATTTTACTTTGAGCCTGTTCAAAATTTTTTTTTCAGCCAAACCACAACATGAATATAAGTAAAAATAAAAATAATTTAAGTGTTAAAGTTTATTACAACAAATATTATAATTAAAATTTTAACCTAACTTGTAAGATCTGATCTTTGTCGCGGCGCTTCAATCAGCGCCATGTTGCGTTATTGAGAGGCTTGACCCGGGCTTGACCGGACTTGATGTGAGCTTGACCATCGTCGTTGACCTACATCAACAGGCTTAACAACTTCCACGTATCGAATTATTATAGAATTAAAAATTAATTTATATTAGTACAGTATATTAATCCTGATATAATTGATGGAATATTTTTTAAATTATGATATTAATTTCTCAATCTTATTAATATTGATATTACGTCGTCAAAATATATAATTTTCTTAAATGAATTATAGCATTATAATATATACCTGTAATGTGAATAAAATGCTATTTTTTTAAGAATAATTAGTAATGTAAATACAATATTCTTAAATTTTACTGCTGGATATTAAATATTACTTTTAACTTTTTTTTTAATTCTACAATTTTAGAGTGGAATATACAGTATAAAATTACACTTGTCAATGATTACACTATCTAAACGATTCCGGAAATAATGAAATTAAAGAGTAATTTTCTTCTAATTCATTAAACTGGAAAGTGACTTATCTCCTTAATGAATTTCTAGATAAAGATTTTACAATTGTGAAATGGGGGTTCCTGGAAGAAAATATTTTAGACAATCTTAGAACTATAGCGAATTTCTCATGGCCGGAAAGCCGAGTGCTAATGCGTTGGCATGTCATGGAGGATGACCTGGGTTCGCGTCCCGGGTCTGATAACTCCTGAAAAAGTTTTTTCGGTGTGTTGGGCCCGGCCCGGCGATCCCCGTCCTTCACCATCTGGCCCCCTCCACGAGTGTAGGTGCAGGTCATAGTTGGAACTGCCTCGCCTCTCAGTAATCTCCCTGATTGGAAAGAGGCGTAAAATAAAAAAAAATATCTTGCCGCGTTTATGGTACCTCGAAAAAAATGGGTTTAATTATGCGTCTTCGAGATAGCGCACACTAGTTGTATTGTTTTTTTTTTTGGTCAACAGATGACGCCACACTCCATTCTGCCAGAATACTATGTGGCGGGGCGAAACAAGCCCTTCCACAGGCTGCCCACCCCTGCGGAGGGGTCAGCCGGATTGTGG
>WUQG02009806.1:0-11925 GCA_011317285.2 Androctonus mauritanicus
TTTTTTCTCCCATTTTCAACATACAGTAGGTAATTACTGTAATTAAAATACGTAGATCCTTTTTTTCGAAAAAAATCTAATTATCCGAATGGGTCCGGTCCCAATTGATTCGGATAATTGGAGTTGTACTGTAATAAAAACATTGTCAACATATATGGCAAATAATTTGATGGAGGACATATACTTGGATAACACTATAGACTCTACATCTAAGGATTATTTAATATCATATCATATATTGTAGTTAGCTGTTATCATGATACTGACCTAGCATTCTGTTAGAATATATAAATTTTAAAACTGTTCTATTTTGTAAAAGCTGACAAAGAGCTTAATAAAATTGGAAGTATATCTAGTTAAATGACTTTTAATCATTTTTCTCCTATTTTGAGCTTGATATTTTAAGTTTCTTCTTTTCCCAAGATGTTTGTATTTTATGCTATTATAGTTGACCCATAGCTAGATAGTAATCATTTACTACCTTGGAAGATCAGGGATAAATCTGGATTATTTCATCACTTGATATGTAGTCTTCTATTGTCTAATATTATTAATAAAATTATCATCATTGTTGGTCATTTTTGGCCTGCAATTTTTTCTATATATATATATAGAAAATCATTATAAATATATATCATTATATATATATATATATATATATATATGTATATAATGATATCCATATCTTATTTGACTGCTTTACTAAATGAAAAAACTATTAAACAAGCACTCTTTAGGAGTAATAAATCAAAACGTTTTATTCCTTGCAAACGTTTTCGGCAGTAATCTCTGCCATCATCAGGCTCAGTACAAACTTTTAAACAGAACGTTAAAAGATTGTATTCAATGTTCTTTTAATGTTCCGTTTAAAAGTTTGTACTGAGTCTGATGATGGTGGAGATTATCGCTGAAAACATTCACAAGGAATAAAACTTTTTGATTTATTACTGCTAAGAAGTGCTTGTTTAATAGTTTTTTCATTTATATAATGATAATACTTACAATTAAATTACTGATAAGATTAATTAGATTATAAATTTAAAATCAATTTATTTTTTTATAAATGAGAATTGGAAGTTATATTTTTCAATTCAGTACAATAAGTAATTTTTTATATCATTCACTCTTAAGTCATGAACAAAAACTAAATTAATTATGGTAATTAAAAAATTCAAGTTTTTAAGACAGCAGAATAGAGTTCTACTTTTTGCATTTACATTATAAGAGATAGAAAACATGTTTGAAACCTATAGCGTAATTAGGGAAAATCAAATAATCGCATTTTATATAAATGCTAATTCAAATACACAATATTGTCTAAGAACACAACATTAAACAATATTGCAAAAGGTCAAACGAACAGATTCACCATATAAAAACGCTTCGATTTTTCAACCAGAGAATCAAGATAAATTCCATCTTGGAAAAATTATTTGAGAGTCTGAGCCTGACTTGTCTCTCCCTCCTCTACAGTCCAGCTGGCCCTGTTGAGTATAATCACATGGAATCTGTTGGCTCTGTTATTAGCAAATGATTGAGAACTGATATTAAGAAAAACTGATTGTGGAGATAATATCTGTGAATGCTAATGTGCCTTTTATTAGAAAATAATTTTTCTTTCTGGTAAATTCTAAGATATAATTACTATATAACATTTTCTAATTAACATTCATACTTAAATCATGCTTTACATTCATTTAATTCTATTACTGAAAAATATGACTTGATGATGAAAATTACTAAATAGGATCAATTCTAATGCCAGAAAGAAAGCACTCTAGGAATGTAACTACAACTTATAATACTAAGCTTATGGTTGTTTGGTTTCAGTTGTCACAATTTTCAGGAATCTAACTCCAATGTTAAAAGATGCTGCACTGAATTTAAATAATTACTTTATGAACAAAATTAAAGGTTAAAACAAATATAGAAATTTATTGCATTTATTATATTTTTGATTGTGAACTAATTCTTTATCCAAGTGCCATAATAAAACTAGAGACAAACCATATAAGAAATTTGCTTCTCTAAGTTATATAAGTACTCGTTATGTTATGACATCCAGATGTCAATACTCTTATCACTAGGAAGGAGTATTTGAGGCTAGCTAGAAAAACAGTGAAAGCAGAAGATCCCGATGTCATCAATAAATTCTTTGATTTGTCAATGCAGTTCCATGGGTATGAAACCCTGGGACTCAATGAACTGATAAAATAGATTCCATTTATACATTTCTCACTTCTATGTTTTTTGCACTTGTACATTGTGTTTTGTACATTCTTTTGATTTTTTGCACGCAAAATCATCCCACTTGCATGTTTTCCATTTATACATTTTTGCATTTGTACACTATTATTTTTATTCCTCTAGAGTCATTTCGTAACATTTATACATAAAATCCAAGAAATCTTTGGGAAACATTTCTGACAAAGGAACAATTTGTTATACTGTACACTACATTATCTTATGAAATAGAAAGTAAAATGAATACAAAAATAAAACCAAAACTTATGACACCATGTAGAGTATGAGGCCTTGCCCATATCTCTATAAGGATTCCGACCCTGTGCCCCCTCTTTGGCAGCCTTTCTCATTGTAAATATTTTTAACTGAACGGTAAACTCTCTAGCATCGATCCATCTCATAACGGTGTCTGCCAGCTCACTCAAAAACTCCATGTCATCCAAATTAACATTATCATCATCAAGAACAAAAAAAATACAAGAACTAATACCAAACTAGTTAATAAAATAAGACAATAATTCCTTCCAAAAATAAAATACTTGCTGCACAATAACATTGGAGATAAACAATACAAATACCAGAGATATATCGCCGGTTAGTCAGGACCATTCCACTCAGGATGTAACACCACAAGTCCGCCTAGTCGAACACATAACACCAACAAAAACACAATAAAATCCAGATACTCCAAGTCCACATTAGCGTATCAGCAGCAAGGAAGGAACAAGTATGCCACACCATGGTGGCTTATTTATATCTGCTGTAATTTATATATTATAACAAATAAAATAAAATTTATTTTTAATTAAACAATCATCTCATTAATTATATCAAAAAAAACAAATACTAGTTTAACCAACAAATTTTTAAATAATCACCAATATCATAGAACATAATAATAAAAAACTTTTGAAACCACAATAACGAAAGTATTGGAAACATGGCGGTCTCTTCAACCGTAGGTACGTTTCACTTTTTTTTTCATACTTCACAATCAGTCTTTCTACCAATGTTATGTAACTTTGTATTACACTAGAAGTAACACAATCCAAAAGATCAAAAAACATTAGTGATGACAAGATGTGTACAATAATTGCATATGAAGGCTTGATATATGAATGTAGTATTGCATCCAAAAAATAAACTACAATTGATTCTTTCTTTATGACAAAATAACTGTATTTGCCCATCATCGTTAATTAAACTTCTTAATTTTAAGTTTTAATGTATAGAAAAAACATATGTAATACAGTATATAGTTTAATTTTTTTAAATTTTAAGTTTTAATGTATTTTTTCAACATTTAAAGTTAAAAAGTTTCATTTTAACATTAATCTCGCTTGTACATAATTTTTATTATCCTTCTTCAAAAATGTATAAATAGGGTTCTATTGTATATGGGAACTTACTGTATATGGAAACCATGCTTTTTTGTGTTTGATTCTTGTAGTTTTGTGTTCTTTATGTTTATTACGATAATGTGTAAAGTCCTAGTAAACAGTAATCATGAGAAATCCATAAATTTTGGGCATTTATTAATTTATGATCATTCTAACTTATAATTGCATTCAGTTTTGAACCATGCTATCATGATTCGAAACTGACATGCTTTTTAATGTAGTACTGAACATTAAAAATTGAAATTTACCTTGTTCATTATCAATTGGAAAATGCCAAAGTTTTCCTTCTTCTGTCCAATAGATCATCTCTTCAAAAGCGTTCTTTGGAGGATGTGTTACTAATAATTTCAATTCATGTTCTTTTAATTCATTCCATAATGGTGTTTCTGGTATGTCTAAAATGCAAAAATAATTAAATCTCAGATCACAATGCACAATAACAGTTTTATTATAAAAAGAAATTATTATGCCATTAGTGATTAAATTCAATGTTGATTTTGAAACATTGGAAAATATTGTTGAACATGTTGAATCCACAATGCCACAATGAAAATGATTGTCAGATTTTGATTTTAATACCTTATAATTCTGGAAAAATTTTGCAATTCTTCTATTATTATTTAATGTATTTTAATGCCTTGCAAAAGAATCTGAATATCACTCCCCCTCACATTTATTATAACTCTTTCAATTAAATAATTTAGCTGTACTACGATTTATTATAAACTGTAAGATTTCATAAAAATAAATGAGATAGGTTTGTTTGCTCAAAAATCTATATAAAAATAAAAATTAATACAGTGCATTCCATTTAATCAGCCTACATCAGGAAAGACGAAATTTGGCAGATCCCATTCCAAGCAGCTGGTCCCATTATCCGAAGTTAAAAAAATCCAACTTCACAGAGCCTTTTATATCGGTAATTATAAAATTTTCATCACAAATATATTTCACCTTGAGAAAATATTCACAGTACTAAATAAATAAAAGTAAATTTTTGAATAGGTTTGGTTAATTTATATATAATTTTAGAGCACTACAATTTAAAGCAAAACACAATAATATTTATTAAATTACAATGAAAGCAATTAAAAGCATATATGACTGACTTACAACTAATGAAACATTCAATTGTGTTTTATTATGAACTTATTCAATGTTGATTGTTGTGCATATTCAATTAACTTTTTATGAATAAAAAGCCAACTGAATATGCACAACAATCAACTGTATCAGTGTAGTCTTATGTCTGCACTATATCAGTGCTATGTCATAGCACTGATACAGGGCAGACATAGGACTGTTTTCATTTCCTTCTTGGAATTAAATCAACTGCTATAATTAATGCTTCCTTTGTTGAAGTCGTTAGTGTTTACTGGTCACTTGCACAGAAATGCAA
This sequence comes from Androctonus mauritanicus, assembly GCA_011317285.2. NCBI lineage: Eukaryota > Metazoa > Arthropoda > Arachnida > Scorpiones > Buthidae > Androctonus > Androctonus mauritanicus. The sequence continues at coordinate 5,044 of WUQG02009806.1, forward strand.
TGCTTTCAAAAACTGGAATCCCTGTCTCACTATATTTTGTATGAGTCTGAACTGATTCTACTACTAGTCCCAATAAATGGCACACTGGTCTTAATAAATGGAATAAATTATATTTAATTGAGCATATTTGAAACAGGTTTTGCAAATGTGGTCCTAATATGAGCTGGTCCCATTATCCACTGGTCTGATTAAGTGGAATGCACTGTATTTTTCTATGAGTTGATTTTAGGGAATTTTTTAAAAATTAAAATATCATTGAAACATTAAACATTTTATTAAATAATTTTTGAAATTTGTTAATAATTTACTCACTGTAACTGTAATATAGGGAATGGAAATAACATACACAAAAAATAGCACTCTCGGCAATTGTATAAACAAAAAACTCATTTATTCATAGCTAACGTTAAACTTAACTGCTTATTCAAAGCAAATTAGCAGTTAAGTTTAATGTCAACTACAAATGTTAACTTAATTTAAGCAATTGGTTTAATGTTAATAAGAAGCATGGATTTGAAAAGAATGTTTTTTAATCATGATTTAATTATTTTCAATAAATCAATCATTTTACATCTCAGTGAAAAATAATTATTTTTTCCTAGAAAATTTATAGTTAGAAATAAACAAAAATAAAAAAATTCTATATTTCAGAATTTAGTAATTCTTCATAGGGTTTATATTTATACATACTAAATATTAAAAGTCTAAAGCAAAAATTTAAATTATTAAATAGTCAAAATAATAAAATTATTTTGACTATTTAATAATTTAAACTCAGCCAAAATAATTTTATTATTAAAAATTTATTCTAAATTATTACATGTACATTCATACCTTTCTTTAAATCTTTGTTATCCATATTAAAAATACCTAGACGATTAGATTCATATACATTCACACGGGAGGTCATTCTGGTAAAGAATAAGTTTATAAACATTATAATTTTTCTTTAAATTTAATTTTATATTTTTAATGATTATTATTATAAAGTAGGTACCCTACTTACACAGCTTCAAAGATATGCAGACATATAACTGTTTTTATTTTTTCTAGATTTGATTAATTAAACAATTTATTTTTTGTAATAACATTTATATGTCTATGATCATAATATTCTCATTAATTTTTATCTAGTAATTCTATTTATCAATGCATTTATACTTATAGAGATACTCATCACATAACGATCTACCTGTTTAATGACTGCTTGAACTTACATCTGAGATTATGACTTTCTTTTAATGGAAAATTTGATTTTTACCTATATGTGTCACTTATAGCATCTATTTCATGTAATTCCTCACATTAGTAGTTCCAAAAATCTGACAAAAACAAATACTTTGTGCAGAATTAAGATATAAATGTCTTTACAGCCATGAGAACTTATGTGGGTAGCTTGTTCTAAATATATACAAACAAGTTACTCATTTACCAACTAATTCATTCTATGACCAAGTTGTGGGAACAGAACTCAATCGTTAAGCGAGGAGTATCTGTATATCAAATTTAAGCATTGTTGAACTTATACAGTTTTCAATTTGTAACAATATTTTTTGAATATATTAATATAATAGTAGTGGACCTACAGCAGAAAACTTTTTGTTGATCATTCTAATTTAAAAATCAAATAAAATCAGGTTTTCAAATATCAAAAAAATAATGATAATGATTACTGCAATGCTAAACAAACTTTAACCCAATTTATTTTTATTTAATTACAATTATTACCATTTTACCATATCTACCATATTTTTTTAATAGTTTAAAAAACAGTTTTTGTGCTTTATACTTGCATAAAAATTAAATTCTTGATTATATGATTTAATTTAAATTTAAGAATATTCCATGACTGCAAAGAGTGCTGTTTTTTGAGTTTGATTTTGGATTAAAAACTGAATAAGCAGTTAGTTAACAAATATGAATGAGTTCCTTCATGTTCTTGAAAATTTGATATTGTTATTTTTAGGACTTTTATTTTAGAACAAACATAATTTAAAAGTAAAAACTTTAAGACTTGTAATGAAAAAGAAATTACATTTATTGAAAACTTTTATAAGATATTTTGATAAAAAAAATTAAGTTCTCTAGTTCTAAATATAACTCTGAAGGAATTAACAACTTAATTTTAAAACTAACAAAACTGCATTCAGTGTTAAGTTTTGATTAGTGTGAATATAAAATTATACAGTAAAATCTTATTAATTCAAAGTACTTGGGATTAAAAACTCAGAGTTTGAATTATGCAATTTCAAATTATTTGATTTTTTCAGAGAGTAAATGCTTCCACATACAAAACAAGCACTATCAGCAAGAATTACGATATTTTATTCTGACATGAGTAAACGCTTCTTAGATAAATCCTTATGTCTTTTTAAATTCATTATATCTTACTTCTATATACATGTGTATAAATTAATAAATATCACATATTTATAGAGAAATTTTTTTTAAATATTTTTGCTTTTCTGAAATCATTCTAAAACTTCACAAGGAAGACTAAATTCTAAAAATTTAATATTCCAAAATGACTAGTTTCATTTTATGTGTGTATAATCAAACACTATTTCAAGATATGTCATTAAACGAAACATAGTGATATATGAAACACAGTATGAATGGCAACTGAAAGTAAAAAGGTCTTGTATTTTAGGTTTTTATGATTTAATTTACCAAGTGAAACTTTCTTGACACAACAACCTCCACTGATAATTAGGAAGATATTCGATAAAATACATATTATAACAAGAAGTTTAAGTATTATATTCCACAAGAATTTTAATAACTTAATAAAAGCATTTTCAGCTCTGTAAGTATGTCATCTTCAGTCACAAATCACTTAAAACACAGTTTTACAAAATACTAAAACAGTGAGAATACTTTTATGTTCTAAACGAATGCAATTCAAAATACAAATATTTTCATGCAGTCATCAATCTTATTATTTGTATTATTATTATTATAATGTGGACTCTCAATTTTATAAACTCATATGGATCCCAAAAATTTGTAAACTCAAAGTTCATAAATGGGAATGGCATTAATTAACATTAGCTCTATGGGATACTTTTCAGGACCAACTCAATAATTCATAAAAATATGTAGTTCCTATACACATTTTTATGAATTAAAGAAACTGTTTTACTGCAGAATAGTGCTGTTTTTTCTTATCAATTCTTTAGTTCATAAATTGGAGATTCATAAAAATATGAGTGCACTGTACTATTATTTTGTATATCATTATTAATAATAAGATTAATGACTGCACAAGAATATTTGTATTTTGAACTGTATTTGTTTAGGACATAAGAGTATTTTCACTATTTTGGTATTTTGTAAAACTTGTTTTAAGTGATTTATAACTAAAGAAGGCCCACTTAAGGGCCAAAAATACTTTAATTTTTTAAGTTATTAAAATTCTTGTGGAATATACTGCAGTGTTTCATATATTGCAATATTAAAATCTTACCAGAAGTCTGCAATAACAATATTTAATTAAGAAATAAACATAGAGAATTTCTATGCTTTGATAATAATCTTCATTCACTTTTAAGATTAATTACAATTTTGATATCAGATTAACATCAAAAATTCAAAAATTTGAATTTTTGAGGTTAATCTGATAAGTTTCCGAACAGAACATATTTGATAATTTGATCTGTTCAGATTAAAATGAAAAATTCAAATTTTGAATCGTCACTATATTTTAAAATATTCTACCACAATCTTAATAACTCTTTCAGAATATGATTTAGCTTTAATTGTGTATCTGCAAACAATCGAATATTTGATCAAAGACCAAATTATCAAACAATTAAATGCAGTTATTTTTTGCCCCACAAAGAAGGAATGTATCAGAATACATTAAAAAGAAATTTCACAGGAAAATTTTGTGGTTTGTCCAAAATTAGGATATTAAAATTAAATTTTAGTATATTATCTTTATTTTCAGGAAAGAAACTACATTATAAGTAATATCCTGAGTTTGGAAAGAATATTGAATTCACAGTTTTTCCTCTCATTTAGCCATCTAATAGACATTTGCAATAACTTTTATCCAAATCTTTAGTTAATCAGCAATTTTTCACAAAATAATTTTGAATAATGCAGATTTTAAGTCACTGATGAGGTAAACTTCACCTTTGAATTAAAAATTAACTATATTTTAAATTATTCATAATAATAATTAATTAAAAATGATTTATTTTTGAATTAATGAGTACTGTGAATTAACCAATATCAAATTAAAAAGGTTTTACTGTATACATTTTTAAATAAAATCAATTAAAAAATGTTTACTTTGGTGGCATCTTTCTTAAACGAAATTCAGAAGATATAGATTTCTTATCAATATCATTAACTGGAAAAACATCTTGATCTTGATATACGTGACTCCTTTTTTGATCAACTTTTGATTTTTGTAAGTTTTTGTCAATTTTCATTCCCACAAATAAATCACTGAAAAAATGCAAAAAATTTTCTTAAATTATTTTAAAATCTTATTAATAAAATAAATATTTTTCATAATAGTAAACATTAATACCTAATATTCTTGGCTTGTTCATTTTCAGTATCATCGCTTACATCTCTACCTTCGTTTGTATGACTTTTTAATCTTAATAATAATTCTGATTCTGTAGTGGAAACATCACCACCCAAACTAGTTGCTACATCTTTAACTGCTTTTGTCATGTCAGGACTAATATTCTTATATCTAATACAAATTTATGTTCTTATAAAAATGAATTAAATAATTAAAATATATGTTAATAAATATAAACAAATATGCTATTTCTGATTATAGTTTTGTGGCAAGACAAATTTGTTAGTGTTAGATATTTCAAAAGTATTAATAAAATTTTCAGATAAAGAAATTTAATATTAGCTAAATTATAATCGTATAATAAACATAATATAATTCTTTCTTAATTTTCTGTTGATATTTTATCTCTAAAGAAGCAATTTATTCTTTAATACTTTTTAAGCTATTATTTATAAAAAATTTGCCATATGTATTTAAATTATCCATCTGCATGTCCATTCTCAAAGTATCTGAAGAATCAAATATCACAAAAAATTCACTTTTAGCAGGCTTATTATTCAAAGTATGATCTAAAGGAAATGCCAAGTGACTTCATGACAGAATGTGAGAAAATATGATTATCAAATGAACTATGAGAAGAAAATGTTCAACACAGAAGTAAACCCACAAACAGTGACAATAGAAAATCAGACAATTGAAAGGGTGGAAGAATACAAGTACATAGGGAAAGTAATTACAACAGGAGAACAAATGAGAGAAATTCAAAATAGGATGCAATTGGGATGATGTGCATAGAGCCAATACAGTAACTTCCTAAGAAACAATAGAATATCAATATATCTCAAAATTAAAACTTTTTAATATACACATACTACTAGTATGCACATATTAAAAGAAACATGGACTTTTACAAAGAAAATGAAATAGATACTAGCAACAATCTAAAGAAGCACAGAAAGATACATGTTAGGATTCACCAGAAGTGATCACAAGATCTACATGTGGATAAGAGAACAAACCAAAGTGAGAGTCAATGATAAGAATTAGAAGCAGTAACTGACATTGGGCAATCCATATAGCAAGATACACTTGCTATATAGATTGGACAAAAAGAATTATAGAATGGCAACCAAAGCAAGGAAAAAGACATCCTGCAGACAATACAAATGATGGAAAAATGATATAAGTAATTGGTTCCCAGTAGATGCAGACTGCATAAGATAGATACATATGGAAATAACAGAAGGAGGCATATATATCCAGGAGTGGATGAAACAGAAATGCTGATGATGATGATGATGATGATTTGTTCAGAGTATATATTAATTAATTTTTTGAGAATGTTGAATAGTCATATTGTGAGACGACAGCCATTTTTTGATATTAATATGCAAGCATACCTAAAAATATTTGTTCTATGTATATTATATTTGTTTGACAAGACTTTAGATATATTCTATAATTTATATCATCTATGATTAAATAAGTAAATAGTCAAAAAGTTTTATAACAAATAAATTATTTTCGAATTTTTACGTTAAGTGTTAGTAATTCAGTAATTTTTACACAATTAGCTTTTCATTAAATGTTTTTAGGATATCTGCATAAATTTTATGAAAAACATTGCAAAGTATTTATATTTTTCATTACCATTCTTTTTAATCTAAGTTATGTAGCTACTAATTTTTAAGTCTCCACAAGATTTTGTTATATGATAATGACATTCAATAGTTTAATAATTTTAATATATAGTAGAACTTCTTATGAGTGAACTAATAGTGGGAGTAGTGATCTGACAATATCAGTTGTCCAGATGTCCAAATTATATAAAAACAAAATAGATAAAATAGGCATCAAAACTGTATTACAGTACTTTAAAAATAACAATAATGTATACACATGATAGACATAATATAAATAAAACATAATAAAAGAGCCTGCTAACATAAACTTTTTAGACCAAGCTTCAAGTGAAATATCCAAATACAACTTAAATTATCAAATTAATCCCTTGATATATTTTTGATAAAATTTTAATAATTTGAAAGAATTTAAACTAATGTTAGTGCTATTTCATAATTAATAAATACACTAATAATTAAACAAAGAATGGTGGTATCTGTGAATCAATTCTATTTTAATCATTAACTCATAGATGGAGCCTGCTAATTTCAAATATTACCATCACAAATCAAAATGTTTCGAACTAATAGATTTGATCTATTATTGCTAAAATCTGTAAATAAGAGCAGTAGCATATCAAGGAGTGCAGAGGAGGCAGACCGCCCCGGGTCACTGATCAGGGGGACCTTCAAAGAACTTTAAGTTTTAAGTATATGTAC
>WUQG02009817.1:0-11925 GCA_011317285.2 Androctonus mauritanicus
TAATTATACAAATATTTTTGTTTTAACAAAATTTGACAGGAACGAATTACTTATTTTCCTATAGAAATAATGTTTCACTCAGTGCGAATTTGTTTAATGCGGTATTTTAGGGGAACCAATTAACAGTACTGAGGTATTCCTGTACTGTATTATGTACATATTATCTAATTTAAATGGAATTCGCGTATATTATTGGGATTTGCTAGACGCAGCGCTTTCTAAACTTTTTAGAATTGCGACCCAATTTTTAGAAAATCAACTCGTCTTGCTTTAATGGCATGAGCTGCGGCTGAAATATGAGAATTTTGTAATTATATAATTACAAAATTTTCTCATATTTCAAAACTTCTCGCAATAACCAAAAATCGCTCAAGATCACTAGTGGTCATGACTCACAGTTTGGGACGTTCTGCTCTATTTATTAATATTTTAACATAATTATATGCAAAAGCAATAAATAAAATTTATTGCTTTTGCATATAATTATATAGAACGTTATCAATAATAGTTTTCCTTCAAAAGTATAAAAACTTAAAAATTAAACTAGCCCTTACAAGATGACTGACTTTTAAACTGAACATAGAAGTATTAGTTGATAATTTTATAAACTATGTTTTTTTTTAAGTAACAAATGTATTACGAATATTTAGATATACTTATTATGAAACTAAAATCTGAAATGAAATACATTTTTTAATGTTACTTTCATTTCAAAAATTTTATCTGAATCTATCCATGAGTGCAGATCTGTAAAATCATATAAATCATAAAATTAACTGGCAATTTAGAAAGTTTATTGCAGCTTTTTAATTTCCTTTTATACAATTAACTTGTGTTCAAACATTTTATCTTACAATACAATAATTATAAATATATACTGTATTGTAAGAAAATATCTCTCTTCATCCCCAAATGTTGCACATCAAACACATATTCTTAGTATTAGATAATGTCTTAAATTAATATATACAAAAGCAAAACTGATAATATAGGTTTAATATCATTCATATACTAAAAGTAATTTATTAGTGACAAATCCTTATCTGTTTACAAAATATCAAATATTTTCTTGAATAATTTTTTACAATAATCATCATTACTTACAGATTTACACCCAAAATTACTTTTTTAAATGAAGCTTAAAAATCATGTTATTTTTTGAGAATGAAAAAACTAATCAATAAGAAAGAATATAAGGATGATTTTGATAACATAAATAGTTCTTTAAACTCTTATTAAAATCAAATAAACAACTGATATTATTATTTGTGACAATTGTATGTGTGTTTAAGTGAATACTACACTTTCAAAATACTTGTTATCTACATTAATTTTTATATTGATTAAAAGCAAGTGGACATATTTTGATGATTTTGTAAAGGGGGATTGTTTAAACAAAGATAAATATAGAAATAATTTCTCTGTAAAATTGCAACATTCCAAATTAATTGATATATAAGTATTATTTATATCAATTAGTTTTTTGTTATATTCTTATATAACTATTTTACAGTATATCTTGCAACATGTGAATTTATCAAAATCACTAATAACCATTGCCAATTCTAAGTCAATTTAAGGCTGACCCATCATTTATGTTTGATGTAGTATCACCAATTGCTGGTCATCACCAACTAAGATGTTTTTTTCCAATGTCCATGATAGATTCCAAATTTAACACCAGCAGGAGGAACAAAGAGAACCGTTTTAAAACACTTTTACTTGCCTAAAAGAAAGCAGTCTTTTTTTTAGGCAAATCAGTCAAAATAATAATGTATATAGTTACAACTTAAGATGCAAAAATTAAGGAATGGATCATATAATGCAACAAATAAAGTGCATTTATATAATGTCAGATATGCACTCCTCCTATAACAGCAGAGTCATTTTTTATCAAAGTGCACAATCTTTTAGGAGTTTCAGCAATATAAAAGGCATTTCTTTCTTCTATATACAAGCAATACATGATAAAAAGTGAACTTGTTGCAACATATCACATATGGGCTTCAGGATAACCATGAGGTGGTGCTACTGGTACTGTGTTAGGCGTAACCCGAGATTGATTTTCATCTACTTGGTGCAATCCTGCTGGTCGTAGAATTTCTTCTACACCTGGACAGTGTGGTCGAGGTCCAGGTTCAGGAGTATATGTAAATGTAAGTCCAGTTGCATAAATGATGCCATCACTACGCACAAGTGAAACAGGTACCTGTAAAAAATTTAAATTTCGTTTTAGTCTTCTTATATAATAATTTATAGTATCTTCCTGATTTACAAAAAATTTGCATTTCTTGAGAACATTATATTGGTAAATTTGATTTATATAAATTATTATATAATAACTACAGTAAAATTAACAATGATATAATATAGCTTTCTTTAGTAATAATATCTTTAGTAATACTAGTAATAATTTAAATAACGTCATGATAAAATATAGTTTTCTTTAGGTTATTGTATCATTTATTGGGTGTTTTGTTCTTATTTTGGGGGGGCTCTAATGTACTTTGTGTACGCTCTGAGTGTAAATAAATGAAATAATTTTTATGCTATACAGGGTGGAGAAAAACTTTGTCGTAAAATTTTGTATATTGATAGGCGACCTCGAAACAAATCTCAAATGTCTAATGATCATATGGTCTAAATAGCACCATTTTTGAGTTATAACCCTTTAAAGCTAGCCAATCACCATTGAGTACACAAAGTGTCACAACGCATCGCAATTCAGTAATAAGTAGGAGAGCAACTCAATTGATGCTTTGCATACTCGATGGTGATTGGCTAGCTTTAAAGCGTTATAATTCAAAAACAGTGCCATTTAGACTATACATTCATTATATTCATTAGATATTTTCAACATGTTTTGAAGCCAGCTATCAGTACACAAAATTTTATGACAAAATTTTTCTCCACCCTATATATATAAAACCTATATATACAGCAAGAGTACAATATAATTATGATAGTATGATGCACATGTTCAATTTATATTACTATCACTCTCAAATAGCAATGTTGATTATTATTACAGCAGTGCCATAATCAATATTGTAATATTATCATGTGAAACAGATTTAATGTATTATACAGGTATATCCCTCTTTAAGAAGTGCCATATTAGCAAATTGTTGTAATTATATCCATATTTTTATTTTATATCTCAAAATGAAAATTTTCAACAAAATATACTTAGAGCAGATATATAAATCATAAATTAACATCTTGATGGGTGGTCTTGAAGCCATCCTGAAAAACTGAAGGTGTGAAATCCAGAATCAAACCTGGATCCTCCAAAGTGATATGCAAATTCTTTAAAACACTACCATCTGGCAAAGTTTTTTAGGCCTAGCACTATTGTGCACTTAATGAATAATAGTGTAAATATGTCTTTAAGCTTTTATATAGTATTAGCAAATGAAAAACAGGCTGTGATTCACTTTATAGCAGTGGTCTGGAATGTAATCACTGTAATAAAAAAGTATGCCTGTATATTAAATTATCGATATACGATATTTTAAAATATTTTGTTTGTTGAAATTTTTATAAAAAGTTGAATTTACAAGTCAGATTTGAGTAAATTAGAATATTATGAAAAATATGAAATTTGCTATATTGAGACATACCTGCGTTGGTTGTCTCACCCATTGCCAACCTTCACGAAATGCTGATATATCTGGAACAACACACAACATTCCTTCTTGACATCTATTAGAAAAACATTAATTTTATTAATATAATATAGAATTTCATATTATTCATTAAAATATCAAACATAAAATTAGCTTCAGATACTTATTCATAATTGAAGTGATAGGAATCATAAATGCACAAGTACAAAATTTACATAAGAATTGCTCTCCTTTATAATATAAAACTTACAACATAAAATACTTTTGCTTTTGAATATAATTAATTTCATAAAAGGCCAGTTTTTAAATCAAAATGCATTAATCCCACATTAACTTAAGTTTATCATCTAAAATATATCCTAAAAATTATAAAATGTCTAATTCATAGACATTTCACAATTATTATTCAAGAAAACAAAAATTTAATTCTATTGTAATGATTTTATTTTTCTCAACAATTTACACTGCTTATTCTAACATAACTAACTAAAACTAGCCAATTAGCAGGAAATAATAATCATCTCAAAGAAAATTACTTTATTAAATACATTTTATATAAGATTTTATTTTTGACAACTTTTTCTAGTTATAATCACCAGAAAAAGAGATTACACTAATATAAGAGATCTAGATTTTGTGAGCAAATATAATTTGTACCAAAATTTGATTAATAAGCTTTTGCCCCAATTTTATGAAGGATTTATAATGAACAAAAGTTTAAAATTTGAGAAAAGCACTCAGTATTAAGATAAAGTAATATATAAAGGTTGGAAATGACAACAGAAGCATTATAAAAGTATTTTTTCATAGAAAAGTTCCAAGTTCCAAATAAATATTTCATATACATTTATTTAAAGTGTTATTTTATTTTACATGTGAGGCACATTTTGCCAAATTTCAAAATAAAACACAATCAGCTAGATTTATCATGCAAAATGATTTTGGCTTTTTGCCCATAAAACCAGAATCAAACCCAAGTCCCAATCTTCAAAGTTTTTATGAGAAGTCTTGACCCAGCCATCACTCTTTCACCATCCAGTTCAGCTCTCCATTGTCAACTGGATGGCTGCTTGATATAGACTTGATTTACAACCTTAAATTTTGGATTCAATTCCAAACTGGTATCCTTATTTTCTCAGATGGTATCTCAGTGCACTGAATTAAATCCTTCAACTGATATCCCATCTTATTATGAGTGTGAGTGACATATAATTGATATACTGTTCTGTCATTTTGCAGGAATATAATTATACAGTAGGGATGGTTAAGTTTAATTTTTGTTAAGCCTACTTATTGCACATGGGATATAATGTATCTGTAATGGCTACTTTTACAGCCCACCACAGGCTGAACAATACTCATGATGGGGTCAACTGGAAGATTGATAAATGGGAATTAAATGACCAAGACCTGAACACCATCCTGAAAATCTGGTGCTATGGATTTCAGATTTGAATGGTTCAAAAATCTGGAGTTCAGATTTCAAGTTACAGATTCATCAGATTTTCAAGTTACATTAGTCATAAAGGCTTAACATTAAGTTAAGCATTTGTGATCTAATACTCTATAACAGCAATGTTCAACCAATCAATCACAGAGCAATTTTTTGGCAATCTCATTTATTCGTTCTACTGAAAACATAATATTTTATTTATCATTATTTTTTATATTATTTTTTTAATTCTCTTTAAGTGGATTCAATTTATTTTTGTTAAAATTGTCAAATCAGTAATTTTCTTATCATTTGAAAGTATACATATAAAAAATTTCCAATATTAATTGATATTGTACAAAAACATTCTGTCATGTTTCAGATTGACATACTTGTCAGAATCCATTTTTCAAATATGAATGTCATTAAAAATCAAGAAACCAAATTACAAATGATCATTTGGATTATCATCAGCAATTGGTCACTTTTTCATATCAACTTGACAACAAACAAATTGTAAACTCCAAACAATGCCAAATTTCACAACAGCTTTTTTGTTTAATCAACCAGCATTTTCTGTAACTTATGATTTTGTAATCAATCTGCTATTTTTTCGAAATCTGGTTTTACGAAACAGAGAAATAAATATTTTAGTCTACTATATTTGTTATATTAAAATAATGAAAAATGATAAATAAATTTTTAAATACACAAATAAAGTTTTTAGGACTGGAAGAGTGGATCCTCCAAAGTGAGTGAATGCATTTAACTGCAGAGTTCTATATAATCAGATATATCAAGTTGGGGGACATGATTTATACAGGGTGATTCAGAAGGTTAGGGAAAAATTGAAGGAGCATGTAAAGACGACAATTCTAAGCAAAAATTCTTAGGGTCATTTTTTGATGTGAGGCTTCATTAAAAAGATATAGTACTTGAAAGTTTTGTGATGTCATTTTCTCTAGATATTGAAATGCATGTAAAATGCTGAAAGTAAGCCAAGCCACAACCATTTTTAGACAAGTTCTACTACTGAGTCTCATAACAGATTGATGAAATAATCTTAGGGTTGGAAACATTTATTATGCAAAGGTTACATCAGCACAAATATAATTGTGCGGTGCCTATGCACAATTTTACAAAAGTTGTTTGAACTGCCAATGATCACATTCGATGTAAACATAGCACTGTCGAGCAAAACTCTGGATCACTTACTCAAAAATCCCTAACATTCCACATACCATATCAGATGCTATGCACTACATCATGCCAGATACTTCACAAAACTTTCAGGTGTATATATTTTTAACAAAGCACCAAATCAAAAACTGACCCTAAGAACTTTTGATTATAATTGTCTCCTCTACATGCTCCTTCAATTTTTCCTCAATCTTTTTAATCATTCTGTGTAAGAGAGTAGATCATCGAATAATTTAGTATAGAAAAATAGCTTGCATAGTAAAAAAGGTTGACACCACTGCTCTATAACATATGCTTAGACAAATGTATATTTGATTTACATAGGGTTTCATGGAATGATACCCTATGAAGTTGGGAACTGCCTGTATTATAGTAATGGTTTTTATAAGGTTCTGAATAAATTATTGACTATTATTTTCATGCAAAAAATATTATATTGAATTAAATAAACAGTAGCCAGTACCAGTATCAACTTTTATTGGGAATATTTTTTCTTTCTTTATAATTTTTACATTGCTTTCCAGAGATTATTAAATGATGAGACTATTCCAGAATCTATAAAGGTTTAGTTTGTAGGAGAAACTCCACTGTCTGCCTCAATATCAGAATACTTAAAATGGTGGCCAAGAAGTAGAAGTAGCATGTCTTAGGCATAATCCAGGAATAAAAGTTATTTATTACATAAATAACTTTTATTCCTGGATTATGCCTAAGACAGCAATTCATTTGCATTAAAGCTCATCTACTTATCTCTCAATAATAATAATGAAGAATAAAAATTCTTTAATAGGACAAATAATTTCTTTATTATAATAATTTGCTTGATTTTAAAACCTATATTTTCATTTATTTAAATAAATAAATCATTGTTTAATAATATATTATTGATTTTGTTGACCTTCATTTAATTTTATTGTGTTCAAATTTCCTTGTTAAGAATGGAACTCCAATGATAAATAAATGATAATTTAATATTATATCTATGGGAAACTGATTCTTGGTTTAAAAGTTCTTACTTAATGAGTTCACTTCATGAATGAATTAGCTCATAAAGGCAGGATCTATCTATATATTATTATTGCATATTTGATATATAAGATCATTGCATTAATCAAAATTCTGCATATATTATTGTCTGTAATGTTTCTTGGGCTGCATCAAATAAGATATTTGATGTAGCCTAAAAAATATAGTTTTAGTTTAGTTTTCCAATAATCATGTTTATGTTATATTTAAAGTTCATCTTATTAACAGAATTATTCTTTTATAGCTTTTATATGAATAAATTATCAACAATTATTATTTAAATTAATACAGAAAAACCAATATTTTTGTATCAATATTGGTATTTGAATATTAGAAAAAATGATTGGGATCTTAGTATCATAAACCCTAGATGATACTTCACGAAATGGCTTAAACTGCTTTCAGACTCTGATGGAAGAACAAGACAGGGATATTTTAGTTTTAGATCAAAAATTTGGTTATAAAGAAAATTTTATAGGAAGCATGCCATATGGCCATACAATTTTCTTAAATCAAAATGAATTTATTCAAATTTATCAATTTCGGTACTATACAGTAATAGACTCATTTCCTGCAGCTATTTTTAAAAATTATTACAATGTCTATTATGCTCAATCAATATAAAATATTTGTTAAGCAGTGATTTCCAAACTTTGTGTCTGTGTCCCTTTTTTTGTAAAAAAAATTGGTATGCCCTCATTTTCATGAGAGTTTAATTTTATAAATACTTTCTATTTACAATTTAATACTACAAAACCATATACCATATTCTGTACAAAGTTCTTATACATAAAAAAAAATATATCTTTATTATGGTATAATAGTTTTTAATACAATTAAACAAATCTTAAAAAAAAAAAAAAAAGAAAATAGAACACATGTTTAATACAACATAATATTTAATGTGATGAATGGGCTTGTTTTTCAGTACAAATTTTCTCAAATCAGGAGATTTTGCTACTTTGCAATTCTTTTTCAATCACTAAATGAGACTGATATTTTGTCTTTAAATTAGCTACAGTAGAAAGTTTGGTTTACATGGATATATGTACTGTATTTATAACTATTTTGCTGAGTCAATTCTTTTAATGCATTAATTTGAATTCATTTTTTTGTTTGTTTGTCTCAAACAATGTTTTTGTTAATTCTTGCAATAGACTTATGCCCCCTGGTGGGGCACATCTTACAGTTTGGAAAATACTATGTTAAGTTGAAAATAGTTATATGAACATTTTTTAATCAACAACAGATTATAATTTACTTATTTTGTGTCATTTCTGTCTATATGATTCCATCATCATATCATCATCAATGATTATTTTTGAAATTTAAATATTTCTTTAAATTTTATACTATAAATCTGTAAATTATCTCAAGTCATTGCAAAAAATCCACTCTCATTATCAAAATAATTTTTGGTAATATCATCTTTTCAGGTTAAATTTCATTTCTGAAATTAATTGAATTACTTTTGATATCTTCAAATGTTAAACATCATTTTTATATAGATTACAAATACTAAGGTAAAAAATTGCCCTATACCTTTTAAATTCTCACTGTATTATATAACATACTATTATGAAAAAATTTTTAATATTGTTCCATTACTAAGAAAAAAGAATCTTACCTTATAGATATCACAGTATATCTTACAATATGTAAATCATTGCTTTTATGAAAGTAGAAAATATATTTCCAATTGTAGTTATTTACTTTATGAATATGATAATTGTGTTATTTACTTTATGAAAGTGAGAAACACAAGAGAAAAATTAAATTATTAAAATTATTATTTATTAAAAATTATTAAATTAGAAATTAAGTAGTTTTTCAAACTTCTTAATTTCTAATTTAATTATTTTTAATACAAAGACTGTTACCATAACAAAATTCTAATTTTAAATATGATGGTTTAAATAAAAAAATCACAATAATTCAATCAAGAATTATATACTAACCTATACATTGTCTCTGCTTCAACATCTCCAAACCAAACTTTGAGATTAGGTGTAAAATTTTCTCCAGCTAATTCCAACATAGCTACATCACCACCACCATTCAACTAACCAGAAAAAAATATTGCAAGTAAATAATAAAAATTTTACGAAATAATTATAAAAATCATTTTTAGTTATAAAGTAATGATTAATTAGTTTTGTAAAAACAAAAATTATGTAACAAAGTACAGTATAAAATGGCCAAATTATAGTAGAATGAAATTTTCTTAATTGGATATGCAATTTTAATTTGAGTTTTTTCCATTTTAATTAACAAAACTAATAAACTGGTTTTGCATTAGAAGAAAAAGTGTGTTTTGCTGGTTCTTAGTGATGAAGAAATGGTGAGATGGAAGTATATTATGAAAAGCTATCAATTATGATGCTGTCATGTTCAGATATAGAATATGAAAAAGCAGAAGTCAAATCCTTTTAATCCAATACAGATGTTTCTTAATTTAATAAGATTTATATTCTTAAAAACATTTATGTTAATCTAATTAGCATAATCAAATAAATTATTATGATCATCTTCATAGAAAATTATACACACACTACATATAATACACTTAAAAATAAGAACCTATTTATAAAACAGAAGACATAACTATCAATTTATGATATACAGCAATAATTCTCAAACTTTTTTCTCTGGGGCACACTTTCAGAATGAAAAATTGTCCATGCCACATTGAAAATCTATTTGATATAAAATTAATTACATTATTGAATTAAATCTGAAACTGTAGCATTATATATACTGATAGTTCTCAACTTTACGAGCTAATTCATTCTTGAAATGAGCTTGTAACATAAGAATTCATAAACCAAGAATCAATTTCTCATAAACATAATGATAAACCAGAGATTCCACTCTCAGCAATGCAATTTGATCATAATAAAATTTAAGTAAAAGCAAACAAAATCAGTATCAATCAAATAAATAAGTAATTGTTTATGATTAAACAGTGTCTTATTTATTTTAAGCAAATCATAATAATAAAGAAATTATATCATAAATATTAAAAAATTTTATTCATTATTATTATTATTATTATTAACAGGTAAGTAGATGAGCTTTAATACAAATAAACAATTGCCTAAGCAAAATCCATTCCCATATTTTGCCTAAAACAGTAGCTATAATATCCTAAATAATACATTATAGTATATAATATTTCAATAAAACTGGTGTACATTCCTTCCATTTCTTGGCTGCCATTCTGATTTTTCCAATTTCATAGCAGATGAGAGTTTATGCAACAAACTCAGTTGTACTGTATTGCATGGTTATGTATGTGGTTTGAAAATACTAAATATTCATAAAATGAATATTTAGTATTTATTTATTGCAATTAATATTAATATTTTTGATATTTTTATTATTCATATTTGAGAAAATTTCAAATAACTGCTGTTACTGATAACATATACTAGTTTTCTCAAATCAGTTACAATAGACTCCCAATTATCTGGAGTTAATCTGCGACTTGGATATGATATTTAAACATTTATAATAAATTATAAATGTTTTATCTTAGATATAATATCTGAAATGATTTTTAAAAACCTGAGATTTATTTATTTATATTTTGGATAATTGGCAATCCAAATTAGAATCAAATTAAAATTATAAATATTACAATAATTTCTTCTGCAAATAAAGAAATTTCTTCTTTCCAGTTTTGATTTTTTGAGTATTTTTAAGATTATACAGGGAATCAGTTATCTAGAGAAATCAATTTCTCTATTACCATGATTAATCAGGAGCCTATTGTAGGTGATATAAAAATAGGTTTTGTATTATAATATATAATAGAAAGCAGTTTAATACATTTTGAAAATTCATTATAACAAAATTTAGCCATTATAATCATTGAATATTTATGATAAGGTTAAATATATAATAAATAATTAGTGCTGATGTGATAAAACAATGCATTTTTAATGAAATTTCAATACAAACATTTCTATTTAATAATTACTTTATTGTGAAGTAAATTGCATTTGTTTTATGTCAAAAATAATGAAATAATATTTATTTGATACACGGTATTGGGAAAAATTAAATGAATTGGTATTTTAGTGAAAAGAATGAAAATATTGAAATTTATTACTAGAAATGAAATATTTGCCTGGATCCTATTCTGAGAATATGTGTATGGAATTTTTCTGTATAAATTTAAACTCCCCTTTTAATAGAAAAAAACATACAGATAATCCCTGACTTGCATATATTTTACCATTGTAAATTTGAACTTAAATAAAAAATTTTCTAAAATTTTTCTTTTTTAATATATAGCACATAAAAATTTCTTATATTTGTAAGTTACAAATCTGAAAATGTTGGTTTATAATATTTAAAAATACATATTATTTTATTTATTTATGTATTGTTTGTTGATTGTAAGTATTATATTACTGATATAATACTGTTTCAAGCAGTATTGTCTCCCTTTCTCTCAGAACAATATTGCACAACAATGTTATAAACATGAAATCACAATAGTCTATTAGTTTCAACAGTTTTTGTTTCAGAATTTTTGTTAATACAGCTAGTGCTTGACTTACGACCATTCGACTTTATGACCACAATCGCTAGCCATATTAAATTTCAGAATTATTTATCTCAGAAATTATT
>WUQG02009828.1:0-11925 GCA_011317285.2 Androctonus mauritanicus
GTTAACTAACATAGATATTACGATATCGTCATCATTGCAGAGACGTAAGGACACTTACTATTGCGTCATCGTAATATCATAAGGTATTAGCATTTTTCATATCATACCTGTTACGTCATGCTGACATCACGTTGGTATGACTGTGATGTAATTGTGATAGATATTGACGATTGAAATCGCTAAGTAAGCAAAGCAGATAAACCACATTTTATCCCCTCGCTGCTGGCTTTAGCGCCATCTATTGTCAAATAATAAAAATTTAATAAAAATTAAAATCAATCGTACATGATTAAACGATCCTGCTGGATTAAACTATGCGACGTCGATATGCGTAATAATGGCCGATCATCACTACCAAATTACCTAGCAATATATTAATTCAAAAATTATTAGTGGGGGAGACATAGATAGACATGATGACGATTTATAATTATAAATCTCTTTTTTCCTTCAGAAAATAGGTTAAAAATACAATGTTACTTCGGGACAGTGTGATGTCATCGTTACGTAATAATGTATGACGTCACGAACAACACTGATGTATGGTATCACGATAAAGCAACAATGGTGTCATGTCATCGTCGCCCTGATGACATGACGACGATGGTGTCATATCGTCGCCATGATGACGTCATTGGGACATCTATATTTTTTTATATCCATGTAGGACAATGATAAAATTGAACATAAAAAGCCAACGAGTTCCAAATTTTAAATAAATATAAAATACAGAATACGTTTGGAAAATAGGCGAATTTTAGTTCTTTGAACTGTTTATAAATGGTAAAATGTTTTGTTTATATAAGTTCACATGTAAGCATTAAATATATAAGTTCATCATATATCCATTAAATGATATCTGCTCTTTTCTTAGAAAGTATAATAAGTAGAATGATGCTCTTTTCTTAGAAAGTATAATAAGTGGAATGACATCACGAAAAAATTCAAGAACTACAGCTTACTGATAAAAATAATCTTTGAAGCAAGGATGCAGCTGTTCAGAATTGTTTATTAATTCAGAGTAAAAATTGCGTATATTAAAAAGTGGAAAGATAAAGGAAAAAAAAAGAAACTATCGCAGCTCAAGAACAAACCGAATATTACAAAATGACTTCTACTGCACTTGTTCTAAGGCAGTAGAAGTCATTAAAATCATTGTAAGTTTTAAG
This sequence comes from Androctonus mauritanicus, assembly GCA_011317285.2. Classification (NCBI taxonomy): domain Eukaryota; kingdom Metazoa; phylum Arthropoda; class Arachnida; order Scorpiones; family Buthidae; genus Androctonus; species Androctonus mauritanicus. The sequence continues at coordinate 1,170 of WUQG02009828.1, forward strand.
AAGTAAAAAAAAAAAAAAAAACACTGTTACAATAAACATAGTTTTTTTAATGTACTATTTATACATCTGATCAAAACTTTTCACAAAAGTGATATTGCACAAATGCTAACACTGTTCTTGCTAAAGAAGTTATCGAAATTTATTAATTTAAGTTTATAACGCAATATTTTCTCTATTTTTAGTAATTTCTATAAGAAATATTCCATTAGCGATATTGTAAATATCATCTAAAATTTCAACTTGTTTAAATCGATAGTCTATAAACATATATAGTTAATTTTATAAACAATTGAAAGAGATTTTTTTAACAATAAATAAAATTTTGTAATGTTTCCATTCTAATACTTTTAAGATAATAATATTAAAAACAAAATTAAAAGTCGCTTAAAACACGTAAGAGTGTAGGAAATAGAAGCTATAAGATTATAGATTCTTAGAAAATTAAAAATAACCGTGGTATCTATTCCAAGGACAGCCTAAATACTGTAGTTGTTTTGGAAATCTTTTAGTTTCAAAAACAATAAAATTCATACACAATATATAATTTAATTATAGCATATTTCTTTTGCTTCAGGAAAACAACCGTAACTTGATCATAAACAACCAACTTGTGGCAAAATAATTATAATCTGTAACTTCCCTTTGTTAACATTGTAATTATTATTATAAACTATATTTTTCGCATAATTATAATACTATCGATAGCTATTAAAATACATTAAAATAACGTGCGAGTTCAGAAAATGCTCCGAGAAATCTCCGTTGGAGAAGCTAAAAAATGATGTCGCGATCAATGAAGATCGCGAGATCAACGCGATTTACTGAACGGTTGGAACGCGATATGACATCTACGAAGACTTCACGAGGAATTATCTGAACTCAATATATAAATCAATATATATATATCAAATTTTACTATATCGTCGACTATACTTACTATACTATACTATACTTACTATATCGTCTATATACAGCATACTGAGATTAAACAGAACATAGGAAAATACTGTATATAGCGGATAGGAACCAGTGCAGTATTTTCCTATTTTCTGTTTAATCTCATATACTGTATATAGAAAAAGGAGACTCTGAAAACTGATTTTAACTATGATTATTATAATTAATTATTGATAAATATCTTTAATACAGAATTCGACCAAAATTTCTATGGATGTTCAGGAATCGGAACATGAGGGCAAGAAACAACAGGAATCATGACGTATATTCCAATGCGTATAGTATATGCGTTTCATTTACGCATATTTGCATAAAGTAGGCTCAACAGCGAATTCCACTCAACGATCTAAATCGGATAGACTGCTCAATACTAGCCACAAGGGAAGCCGTCCCGTTACATCAGTTTACCCCACCAACAACGTCGTAAAATCGACGATATAGTAAATTGACTTTGTTTTGGTGGCCAGATATGTCCCATTCATGTTAGTACGTATGATGAACAGATCCAAATAATTAATAAAAAGGGTATAATATCCCAATATGCACTATTATATCACGTAACCCCACTACTTCGGTGGCTAGTATTGAGCAGTCTATCCAGCTGTCCTACTAATACTAGAAACTGAACTCAATCTATGTACTATATACTGTATTGTATTACAATGAAACCTCGATATAACGGATCTCGTTAGAACGGACAAAATATTTTTTAAAAATCTCCTGCTAATATTACTGTATACAGTAATACTAACAGGATTACAGTAATATTACGGGAGGTTTCATATCTACCTTATCATAAAAAAATGTATTCGGTAAATTTATTTTTGTATAACGAACACCCCCTCCCCGCATTAGTCCGTTATATCGAGATTTCACTGTATTTATGATATTCTCTATTAAACAATACATAATTACGAATTTAAGATCGAACAGCAAAAAATATATGAAGTTATAACTATTTTGTAAAAATATTCTCATAAACCAAGAAATATATCATATAATATATGCAAATTTGTTATTGTGAACTCGATAATACGTTTATATTTAACCTAACCTACTTTAGAAAGAAAAGTAAGTTAGGTTATTAGTATTTTCTCTTTCTTCTTACCAATAATATTTTGAAATAATTTTTCGAATATTATTGAATCGATAAGAACATTCTATCCTTAATTAAAAGTATCTCCGAAATCATTTTTATTTATTATTTAAAAAATGGCAGATATTCTTTTTTAACTTCTTTTTAAATTGATGGATTTTTATGATGCATACAGAAAGATTATATAGTTAAAAATGATCTTCATCTTATTTGTTTAAAACTTGTAACTTCAAGAATTTAATTCAATAAAATGATCACAAAATTAAAAATGATTAATAAAATACTTTTTTTTTTTTTTTTAATCGTGCTTATTTGATATTTCCAAAATTACGAAAATATAGGATATTGAAAATAGATGATTATTTTTTTTTTCTAGTATTCTTATTATTGAGATCGACCCCAATAAACACAACCTGATAGTCCCAATATCAGTCTGAGTTGTCGAGGTAAAAATTCCGTTTTTAAAAATGGAAATGCTGTGAAATTTCTCGGAGAATCTTACAGCACTAAACGAAATTTTTTAAGCACAAAACGTTGCCATAAAAATTTTCATGAAATGCTGCGGTAAGGGCTGGGAAAATGGATCAATGAACATACCTGTATGCATGTTTAGTTAGCGGGTAGAAGAGAAAAAAACTTTAATTGATTGAATCAAATTAAATTAAAAAAAATAAGTATACAATTTAATACCATATTTTTGCGATTTAAAGACCATTATTTAAATTGACATTATTTTGGAATTTTTTAATTTCAACATGCTCTTTAATGGCTTTGTTCTTGTGAACGAACAACCACATATTTGGAACAATGAAGGTAAGTAGATGAATTATTTGCATTTTAAATGTATTTACTCTTCATGTTTGTATCTGGTATAAAGTTTTCAAGTACAGTAGTGTATCTTATTTCCCCTGCATAAAATTTGGAGTCGTAAACTAACTTATTATTTGAATTTTCATTCATAATAAAATCATCGAAATTAGTTAATTTTTTTATTTTGTTGTTATATTTGGGTATTGTGTTGATGTGTTATTTTTTTAGACATTTTTTTAGAATGATTCAAAAATGTGTCTGATATGTAAAAATTTAAAATACTGGAAATTTGTCTTAATATGGCATCGGATATTTAAAAAAGTCTGTATTCCCATTTATGAATTATCTTTCCTGAACACATAATGGGATGCATATTGGTTTTTCGATACACTAGTTCTTGTCAAACAAATCGTCATTTTTGTCTTTTCTTAGATGTGCCTCAAGCTTTTCATCCGCCCGTCACGTACTGAAAATTTCTGAAAATTATATCCATTTATAAATATTGTCAATTTTTCAAAAATTTAAATTATATTTGTTACATTTAAATCATAAAAAAAATAGTTTTTATTTTCTGTAGCCTCATTATTTGAACGCTTTTATGCGATGCACAGAATGAACCATCATTAGGAATGGTACTGGCTGTTTTAATTAATAAATAAATTGCCTCATTAATTTTTAAGATTTAAAATTTGAGGAAACACAAGTTAATATTTTTAATATTGACACAATATTCTCATAGAAATAGATTTACATATTTTTTAAACAAATTTATTATGCTTAAAATAATCACGCTAGTTTAGATTATGAATGTTTTCCCGTTCTCATAAAATTCATCGTTGATTTTCTTGGTTTAAAACAGTAAAGGATCATTTTACAGTGTTAACAGCAAAATGACAGGAGTATATAACGGCCAACAGGGCTTGAACCCGAGACTCCAACTTTTTGCGGCCCCAAGGCACAACGCAAAGTATGTAACTGTTAAAGAAACCATTATACAGTGTGTTCAGAAAGTAACTATATACCTATATTACTATAATATATACATAGGTGTAGAGTTACTTTCTGAACACAGTGTATCATGCATAAAAATTTTCATGAAATGCTGTTGTAGGGACTGGGAAAATGGATCTATGAACATATGCAGGTTTAGCATAGTTAGCGGGTAGAGGAGAAAAAACTTTAATTAACTGAATCAAATTAAGTTTTCAGTCCCAGGACCTCCAGAAAGTTAGATCCGGTCTTGACTAATAGTTTTCAATACTAAACGCCCTTAAAAATTTTATTATAAAAATTATATATATATATATATAAATGGTAAACAAATAATTTTTTTTATTTTAATAACTGCTGGAAAAACATTTAGGTGCATTTTTACATAAATTGAAGACCTTAATCAATCATCATATATTGCTTTTTAAATGGAAACGTAAAGCTGAAGATACATATATATAATAATATAAACGCATAAATAAAATCGTTAGCATTTAGCATCCCTTAAAACAATTTTTTATTATATATATTGAAGTATTTTTATGAATTTTGAATTTTTGTTTAAATCATTATGTCTATATTTCTATGTAAACTTATACTAATGCATTCTTTCATTGGTGTTTTTAAACGAATAAAGTCTCTCGTTAGTGAGTAAAGCACGATCGGAAAACTCTGCACAATATAACCGAATTCCAGTTTCACGCATTATCTGCATCAAGATAAACAGGATTTACGAATAATTCGTAAGTTGATATATTGTCACTAGTTATTTTTTATTAACTGGTATAACAATAAAAAGATAATAAATTTCAACGGAACCTTTACGATGAAATTCATATTTCACGCATGCGCACTTATCGAAAGAAGTCTATAAGATTCTCTTAAAAGAGGAAGCATCTCAACTCTGTTCGAATCAAAGAAGCCGACACGTTGCTTCATACGAGGTAGGAAATCTTTCTTTTCTTCTTTTTTTTTTTAATATAAAAACTGTAATCGTGATTAAAATATTTAAATAAATTAATGTTAAAATTAATAAAATGATATGTTAGAATTCTGGAGGCGAAACTTTAATTATATTTAGTTTTAATTATTCACCTTTCTCGAGTGTTTTATGCGTAACCGTAACTTTTAACAGTTAATTCTTTATTATATATTTGCTAAAAAGTTCGAGGTGTTTTATATATATATATAAAAATCTGTAACGAAACGGCAATTCTTTCAACACGTCACATCAAACGCGTGTGTCGTTTAATTAAAAAATAATAATAATAAATTAATTTGTCAAAAATGCATTAACGTCGCCAATATCATTTTGATTATTTAATTTAATTTTTATTATATATATATAGATAGATATCGGAGATGGAATTCAGATATGTATTTCTAACATTATTGTTTTTGTGCTTCTTCAAAATGGCAATTTTTTCTCCACTGTACGAGATTAAATCGAACTATTTGTCTCTAAGTAACTTCTCTAATTCAATGTCAAGGAGAATAAATAGAAGTAAGTAAACGAATAATTAAGAATTATTTTATTTTATTTTGTTAACTGTTACCTAATCTATTTTTGTTTTTAGGTATCAGAAACGATCGTAACAGAATACTCATAAGATTTCGAAAGCATTCCAGTAAAAGATCTCTGAACAGGAATACTGTTAAATACAAATTTAGTAATTATGTTTAAAAATATTATTAATATGGTGATTGTTTTAAATGGTACAAAAAAAAAAAAAAATTATCTTTCAAACTTGAATCTTTTCTAGAGTTTGAATAAAATATTTTATCATGCTCTTTTGTTTTTGTATTTTAAATATAGTATATCATCATCTATATTAATATAGTAACATAATAAGTATATCATAATTCATAGACATAATGTATAGTGTGTCTATATAGACACTCTATATAGTTCATGTCCATATAGACATGAACTATAAAACTCTAATATAGTTTATGTCTATATTAGAGTTATATATATATATATATATATATATATATATATTCGATAGAATTTTGAACTTTTCAAACAACATAAAAATATCAAACTTACCAATTTTAAAAAAAGTTTTTTAATCCTCTGAAAGACATTTTATTAAAATTTCACGCTTGTTTATTTTCTTTAATAAACCTTACAATTTCATAAATTCTTCAGATTCAAAAGGAAAATTCTGTACTTTTGGTAAAGATCACTTAAAAAAAAATTTATATATATATATATATTATATGAATCACCCACTATTTTAAAATCTTACTGACCTGAATAAACTGTTCATAAAATAGAATTTTTAAAGCAATTTTCTCAGAATTAATTATAAAATAAACTTTATCAACAACGTACTCTCATGAAAGAATAACCGTTAATGTGCTTAGTATCAAGATTTGTAGCGACAACGATTTTATCGGAATTTTTAAGGACAGAATGGAATTGCATTCAATAATAAGAATCGCAATATATTCATTTCGTAATATTTGTAACATACTACTGGGCAATCCTACAGTTTAGGCCTACGACATCTACTTACTTACTTGAACACTGTTTTACAAACTTATGCAATGTTGCCAGATTTTCTGTTTTAGATTAAAATTGAAGGAAATTTTTTATTTTGAAATAATCAAATCAATTTTGCAAACCATTTTATTAAGTTTATCATTAAAATAATATTAGATTAAATATTTTTTATAAAGTGAAAAATTAAATATATTGTTTATAAAATGATTTGATTATTTTAAATAAAAACTTTAAATCCGAAACAGAAAATCTGGCAACATGAACAAGTTTATAAAGTACTAATGCTGGAGTCGAATGGCACCCTTGAGGTAAATAAATGTCGGGACCCTAACTGTAAGATTACCCAAACAAGATTATTAATAAAATTTCCTTCGTCGGATGCAACACGGAAATTTACGATATATATTTTATGTCATTACCGTATATAGTCATCTGAGTATTTGTGTAATTGCTTATAGGCTGCCATTGGAATTTTATATATACTTTTTATACACGGTTAAGAAAAAATATACTTTTCAAAGTCTAGTTGAGTTTTAATATATCAACAAATACTGTAATACAGTTTTGATTATCAATATATTATTTTTTGACACACACACAACTGTTCCCACATGAGTTTTTTTTTTCTTTTAAAGTATTTTTAAATTAGGAAACCACAAAACTTATTTAAAAGGAAATATTTATTAAAAATTAACCGAAAGCAACCTTACAAATAACATATTTCAATCAACCGGATAAATTAATAAAAAAAATATATATATATATGCAGTACAGTAGTTTAAAATCTAAATTAAACAATTCTCTTAAATAACTTTCCATGTGTTAACTGTTACATTTCTATAAAGAATTAAATAATTAATGAGTTATACAATATTCATTCAAAAGTTTACAGTTGTATTTTTAGTAAGATGATCTCGAAGAGAAATAGAACAACTGCAAGATGACCCAACTGCGATGAAATCCCAACCGATTATTCCTCTATTAATTACTTTTGCATATATCCAGCTGTATTTTTGATTACATTTGGATATCCATACCTGTAAAATATATCATAATATTTTTAGGTTATTTTAAAAATGAAAGATTCAAATTAGAAAATAATCTTAAATGAGTAGTGATTGTGTTTTCTCGAACTTTTGCTTTCTCGAGATTCCGTTTCGGAAATTCTCGAATCGTGCAAAGTGAAAACAAAAAATATTGGGTTGTTTTATATTTATTTTTTTTTATTTAATCCGTTAATTTATATTGAAAAAATAAGTCACGTTTCAATAATAATGAAAAATAATCGTATTTGTTTTACAATTGTCGACAGTTTTTATCAAAACACATATATGTACTAAATGGGTCTTGTGTTTGGATACAAAAATTCTAGAAATGGAATTTTTGGCTTGATCATATGAAGACGTATATTAGATTTTTAGCTTATACAACTGCGTATTTTTTATACGTAACTATGTTTGAATATCTAGATCAGGGATGCACAGACTTGTTAATACTAAGACCCACATGGATTCACCGTAACTTATAGAAGGGCCACCAAAAACTCACGAAAGTTATATGCCATATCATGTTTATTAATTACTTGTTATAAAGAAACGTAAAGTTAAACGAATAATTTTTAATAGGATGTTTTTTGTTAGATTCGACATTTGTAGTAGCCAAACGCAAAATTGGTTCTAAATTTTCATTAGTTAATCGGCAGTGCTACTGTGTACGCTTGTACGATTTTTTTTTAAATTATCTATTTTACAGGCATAAATATAGTAAAAATAAAAAAAAATGTTTATTATTCAAATATGATTATTATTTTTCCCTTATTGTTTAAAACATCATCATCAAACTACTGTAAACAATTTCGCATCAGAAAAATATTATTTGAAAATGTATTGTTCAAAATGAGAAATAACATTTTGTCGATTGTGTGACTTGTTAAAACCATCCATATCTATGATTAAAACAACACATGATGAGGCGGGCAGCCAATAAATCAACGGAGGGCAGCGTTTTGTGCATCCCTGATCTAGACCAACATGTACACTTTTTAGAAAAAGTTTAAGACCCTCCTATTTTGGCTTCGTAATTTTCTAAGAAAGCTCTATCGTCTCTGGCCATTGCGTGAAGATGGAATTGTTTGAAATATCAGAGGATATGAGAAGACTAGCTATCATCTCATATCCTCTGATACACTTCCCTATACACCATAGATGTCATTAGACGTCATTTTTACTCTGGCGAACCGCTGAATGAGTTATAAGCCAGATATTCGTTTTAACTTTACTTATGTAAATGTCATCATAAATCTGTCTACATCAAAACATGGCGTCTACAACAATAGAAATACTTAAAGTTGCAATAAAATGAATGATTTTTGTAATTTATTGATCTATGTGTTATTTTAGGATTATATGCCTGTTTTAATTTAAGCATTATTTTGTGATTAGTTTTTGATAATTTTGTTTTTGAGATATAAAGGGTGAGTTCAGAAAATGCTCTGAAAAGTCTCTGTTGGAAAAGCTAAAAAATGGCGCCACGACTTGTGGGCACAGCGAGACAACGTGATCTGTCGAACGGCTGGAGTTCCATTGTTCAATAAGTCACATTTTCTCGCGATTGATGTCATTCTTTAGCTTCTCCAGCGGAGACTTCTTGGAGCATTTTCTGAACTCATCCAGTGACGCGGATAAACCACATGACTTATCCGCTTACCTTAGTTTATTGAGTCGAAGATGTCGCAGCCCAAAAGAGGACCAAAATAATTAATGAATCGTTATGAAATTTTTAGAATACGAATTCTCAGATTTTTTTTTAATTCCCGAGTTTTAGAAGAAATTTACTCGAGAATCGGGAATCTCGACATAAGAAAGAATGAAAATTCTCGACAATCGGAAATCGAGATTTTCTTGTAAAAAAATTAATTGCAAATCGAGATTCCCGTCCCGAGAAATCTTGGAACGGAAATCTTGAACACAAACACTACTTAAAAGGTAGATAAACTACCTTTTCTGTTACTCTTCTGGAAAGTTGTTTTTACCAAGTTCTTAAATGAATTTTTTATTCTTCGAAATTTATTTATTTATTTTTTAATTTATTCAAAAATTAATTACTGTAAATAATTAAATTTTATAATAGAATCATGACTTTAAATTTGAATCAACTTTAAAAATTTAAAAAAAAAATAAATAAATTCTATAAATTATTTTTTAATGGGAATGGGAATTTTACGATTATTTTATGATAACAGTTCTCTCTTTTAGGAAGAACTATACAAATTCTGATTGACGAAACAGACCTGAGTATTAATTCCTTTACATATTCCTCCTTTATTGTAATCATTTAATGAATTCTTTAAATGATTAAGAGACGAGAATCTCATTTCCTTCCTACAGAGTGTTTCATAAAAATATTGAAAGATGAAAGTTCCATTCAGTAGATATCGTTGTAATACTTTAACAGGTTTACCGTAGATGTTTCGACTATAATTTTTCATTACCCATCTGGATTCTGTGGGACATACATCTTGTTTATTTATTCTATTTTTCTGAGAAGATCTGTCAACAAACATCTCAAGTTGAAGACTATGTGGCAGAAGCAAATAACTATCGAATATCAGAAGTAAATTCCAAAGATGAAACTGGATTAACATATAAACATTAAATTATAACACTGAAATATATATATATTTAAAAATAAATAGGTCACAAGTATTTATAATTAAATGATTTTATAATTAATTTCAGAGGGATTTGTCCATTTGTCCAACGATGCAAAAACACCTACATTTTTTTTTTTTTTACTCAGTATTTCTTGATGTTATAAAATTATATTTATTATCATTATGTTTTTACTTCTCTTGTAATATGATATTTTCTAAAATTAAATGAAACACTATTTTTTATACTTTGAATCTTTAAATAAATTATCAGATACTACATAAAAATGCAGTGTATTAATTTAAAACCAATTAAAATTAATAGAAATAAAGGGTAACATCTAGTAATTTCCAAATAAATATCTAGTAATACCAGATACAAATGTTTATATTCTTGCTATAACTATTTATCCACAGAAATTTATTAATACAGTAGAACCCCGTTTATGCGTTTCTCACTTCTACGTTTTTCGCACTTGTAGATAGTGTTTTGTACACTCTTTCGATTTTGCGTGTAAAAATCATCCCACTCGCACGTTTTCCATTTATGCGTTTTCGCATTTGTACGCTATTATTTTTATTCTCCCAGAGTCGTTTCGTCGCACTTATACATAAAATCTAAGAAATCTTTGCCAAACTTTTTCCACAAAGGAACAATTTGTTATACTGTACACTACATTATCTTACGAAATGGGAAGTAGAATGAATACAAAAGTAAAACCAAAACCAAAACTTATCCCACCAG